>JAIFZK010000013.1:9165000-9185000 GCA_027481765.1 Tenualosa thibaudeaui | reverse complement strand
CCCCATATATAATTCTTCTTATATAACTCTTACATATTCGCAGTGTGTTGTCAGTACCAAAAAGGGGATGCCACCCTCATTCATAAGCTTTCCTTACGGCATTTATGACAACAGTTGGTAAGAGGTCAATGCACCAGTTGAAGTTTAATTTCACTGCTGGTTTTGAAATCAGAAGTGTGTGCATGCCAGGGTCATCAGATTCACCATCTCAGTTGAGATTTGAGAAGTGATCTAATATTATGAGTGTACTTTGCAGCTCTGGTTTTCATATCTGAATGAGCAGTGTTAGAGTTCAAACTTCATGAATGACTCTATGACTATGTTTACATGCAGGGAACATTCTGGTTTTAAATGGAACATTGGCAATATTCGGTTTGCATGCAAGTCATGACTCCTCCTTCCAACTGTCTCCTCATTCCACTTGTAATCTTCCGAATATGGACATATTCTGGTTCCTAAGAATCCAAATAGAATTCAGGTTTATGCCTGAATTAAACGGATTCAGGGTCATGTATAGACCTTAATCGGAAAAAGGTCTTGACTGTAACGGTTTTCTGCATGTGTGCATGTTCAATTAGCATGACGCAGGCAATAAGGCAACTTTGTAGGCAGTGTTGGTGAGCTAACCAGAACATAGCTACTGATATGTAAATGAGACTTTTCCCATAACACACTATTCTTCCACACCTGTAAACAGATTATTCAGGACCTTACCAGATCTAACCAGAATACTGACCTTATTCCAAATTCTCTGTGCATGTAACCGTAGTCAGTGACACTGTGAAATAATGAGAGACCCAAAGACTGTGTTTTTCTGTTGTATTTTATTTAATTTCAGAAGCTTCATTTAGAAAGAGCAGTTCTGTCAAACTGCCTGACTTCATTTGTTTTGTGGAGAGTTTGCAGAATGCATAATTGACAAAAAGACTGACAGAAAAATATTGAGTGGATTTACTGCCAGTAGTGGGTAGTAAATCAGTTTTCTATCACCTAATCCCCAGCAGGTAACAAATGGGCAATTTTTGCTGCTCTAAGAGCCATAGCCAATCTCAAGCCAAGCTCCAAACTCTGGATAACACTTCCTCTGACATGGTATGATGCCCTACTTGATGATATTCACATTGCATGTGTGTGTGGTATAACCATTGTGAAGAGATTTTAGTTCTTCTAGTTTTTATGAAACAGCTCTTTATCAAGAATATGAATTTTTCAATTTGTTTTTCACTCCCAGAAATTTCTGAGTTTCAGCAATTAAAGAGTCAAGGAAAGAAAAATGTTGCCATGGCCATCTTAAACAAACTTCTGTGAACTGCTGCAGCTCCAGTTTCCTGTTAGTCACTGCCTATTTTCCTGTCAGAATTTCTGTGTTTATGATTGCAAGCAGGCACATTATCACCACATCACCACCCAATGCATTCATTCTGGAGGTACTCAACTTATTTTGATTCTTCTTTAGTTCTCCTCTCCTTCAGCATTCACACAAGGCCATAGAAGGAGCACTCCTCCTCCCCATTACAGTAAAACTGTGTGAAAGACAGGAGGCTATAAACAGGCACAGCACTTTGCAGTGAACACAAGAAATATGTTTCATAAATGTCCACGTATGCCTTAGTAAGCAGGGTAAGGAGGTTGTGTAAGGGTTAGCTGATGCTAATGCATTTCTCATCCACTGGTCTGGAATCCAGCAACGAGTCTCTGCAGACCACCCCTACGCATCTCCCCCACCCACCCCCACCGCTTTCTTCTTCTCCACCTTGGGGAAAAGGTTAATGTTCTATCTTGCTGGGAAGCGTGAAAGAGGTGAAGTGTAAACACTCTCATGCATCATACAATACCCTTAGTCTCAGCCTCAGAGAGCCTCGTGTTGATAAGGAGTTTGAAATGGATTAATGTAAACATATAGCATTGTTACCTGAAAAAAAATTAAAAACTCTGGTACCAAATAAATTATTAATAAATAAATATTAATAATGCACCACAGTAAAAATAAAAAAAATCCACAGGTTTTAGTGTTCACTTTAACGTTTGCCTTTCGTAGTGGTGCTGAATACTTAACTAACCCCAAGTTACATGGGAGTTTCATCACAGGTATATAATGCTATTCTGGGTTCACCAAAGTTTTTTAGCTCACACTTACATAAATAGCACCGAGAGCCATTCTCCTCATATGCTTCAGTAAGTTAGTTCCATGGTCCATGAATGTACCTCTGCAAAAGATTATCCAACATGGTGATCACATGCCATTAAGACTTTGAGTGACTATTTAATGTCTGTATTAAATTAGCTTTTATTGACTTTTATTCACTAAGTGGTTTAAAAATCCTTGTTCACTCGCTGTCCTGCAAATTGCACTAAATCATCTTGATAGAGCTGATTCGTAATGTGGGTGGGTTTTTTTCTTTTTTTTTCATTCCTTGCGCTGGTGAGTGTTTACAAAAAGTTCTAAAAACAACCTTTGCCTGGCACTTGAGTTATAACAGAATAGTGATTCTTAATTAAAATTTTCCACTCAGCGACAGATGGTCATAAAAGGCATAAGGTATGGGGAAACTGCTCAGAGAGCTGCCAGGCTGCCCGATATGACAAATGTATAGGCACGTTTATAATACGTCCCATAGGCAATGGGCTCTTTCAAATACACTGTTTTACAGAGATTATGCCCCCCCTCCACCTCCCACCTACACACACACACACACACACACACACACACACACACACCATACCATGCCACCACCATCTACCCAGCATCTGCACTTCACTGACTGCCAGCACTTCATAACTCACACTGCCAACTTCACATTCAAGTCAGGTACGGGTAACAGCAACAGTCAGTTATTTTTCCTTTCTTCTTCTTCCTTTCTGTCTTTCTTTTTTTCTGCCGTTCATCTGCTTGCTCTCCTCCCCTTTCATGTTGCCACTTTTTTCGCAGTGCATCAGAAATGCCAGTGATGTTGAAAATCATCTATTACACTTGATCATGCAAGCTGTTGTGTTTCTTGCCGCTCGTGCGGATGGGAGATGCAAGAGAGTGTTTCTCATCTAGCCGTGTGTCAGCCGGAGCCTGGATGAAAACAGAAGCCTCAGAGCGCAGGACAAGGACAAGAGGAGGAAAAGGAAGAGCCATTACTTTCTTTTGTACATCTGCTGTGGGCACATGGTCTTTCATGTACTTGAACAGGATGTTTTATGCATACACAGGCCTGCCCATTATTTTTTTGCCAGTCCGAGTAAATCAAGACAATGAAAAAGAAAAAGAAAGAAGAAACCACAGCTTTTGTGAGAGATAAGAAGTCCTGTGATACAATCACACAGTTCAAGAATGCCAACAATGGCATACAGACTTTTAATGAAGCTTGCTGTTTTAATATTTCCTTTATTAAGTGTCAACAGTCTAGTAATGTTTCACAGGATTTTTTTCTCTTCCCTCTGCTTCAGTCGTCATCCACAGAGTTGCACTGGTTGCCCCTGACGGAGCGCTGAGCTTTGAGCGAGCGCTCATTTCATTTTTCACACCTCTGCCCATTCATCCCCATCTGCTGTGCCATAAGGTGTTTCAGCTCTCTGCCGGCTGTGGCCATGGCTTCTGTGGCTTCACTGCTGGAGTGGAGTGGAAAGAGATGAGCGGGAGGTGTGGTGCATCGCAGCTCTCCCAGTGATTAATGGGGGCACTATACCGAGCCTCAGTCCCAAGTCTGCTTCACACACACACACACACACACACACACACACACACACACATTGTCTGAGCACTGCAGCACCCATACCCACACCCACCAGCAACCAATGCACACAGTCTCACACCAACTGGCTGGCCCTATAATGTGCTCTGTCTTTGCTTGGGTCTTACATGGCCAGCCACCCAACTGCGTGGAGCAAAGGCCTGGGAGTTTGCAGTGAGGGATGTGTTCGCTTTATGAAACACTTTGGAAAACATGTATACTAGGGTTGAGTGTGTGTGTGCGTGTGTGAGTGTGTGTGTGTGTCTGTGTGTCTGTGTAAACATTCAGCGCACTTTGGTAACAAGATGAATTTAAAGCAAGTTTGTTGGAGAACGAGCATACAGTATATCACAAAAGTGAGTACACCCTTCACATTTTTGCAAATATTGTTATATATCTTTTCACGGCTCAACACTATAGAAATGAAACTTTAATACAGCTTAAGGTAGTCAGTGTACAGCTTGTATAGCAGTATAGATTTATTGTCCTCTTAAAATGACAAATATATACAGTCATTACTATCTAAAAAGCTGGCAACAAAAGTGAGTACACCTCACAGGGAACATGTCCAAATTGTGCCCCAACTGCAAGTATTTTGTGAGTCCCATTACATTATTCTGCACTGCACTTACCCATATAGGAATGAAATTACATTATTATGCACTGCACTTACCCATATAGGAATGAAATTCACCAGAGCTGAGCCACTGATCTATAAAGATTCTTTAGAGATTGGTGTGCTGAGCAGGTTTCTACTGGAATCCTTTCCCACTCTTTCCTGATGACCAGTGTTTTAAGTATAAAAAAAGTGCTGGTACTGCCCTTATTTGACTGTTGCCAGGTAAACTGTGGGTAACAGCAGATCATTAAGTGATAAAAAGTCCTGGTACGCTAGAGGCTAAAATTGTGCCGATAAAAGTGCCGATACTCTGTACTGGTGTGTAACGGCCCACTTAAAGCACTGCTGATGACAAAAACAGAGCTGGTGGATGTTAGACACCTTGCTCTCCTCCACCTTCCGCTTAAGGATGCACCACAGGTGCTCAAATGGGTTTAGGGACTTGACCAGCCCATCTCTTTTATCATCAGCTTCCCCCGCAGGGCAGTCGTCATCTTGGAGGTGTGTTTAGGGTCAAATTGCCATGTCATTCATGCAAGAGAAGAGAGGGGGATCATGCTCTGCTTGGAATTCATGTTTCCCTTTATGAACCGCTGCTCTCCAGTCCCACAGCACTCATGCAGCTCTAGACCATGATGCTACCACCACAATGCTTGACTTTAAGCAAGGGACAGTTGTCTTGGTGCTTACCAGGGTGCCGCCACACACGCTGCATGAGTGCTGCTGGCAATGCTGACATTAATGGCTGCATATTGAGCTATTTTTGGGCAATACATTTATACTGCTATACAAGCTGTATACACTGACTACTTTAAGTTGTATCAAAGGTTCATTCCTATAGTGTTGTCCCATGGAAAGATACAACCAAATATTTGCCAAATATTGTGAAGGGTGGACTCACTTTTGTGACATATTGATGCCTCACACTCCCTGAGGACCTCTATTGCACACACAGGCCAGTTTACATGTATGTTTATACTTAACATGAGCTATTTACTGCAACCTGAGAGAAGTTTAGGCTGCCAGTAAGGGAAGTGAGTGTGAGCTTAATGGAATGAGCTTTTTTTTTCCAGAGCGCTGCAGAAACCCCCGGCACAGCAGAGGCACCACCGGCTGTGCCGCCAGTGCGCCATGGTGATCAGCAGCTCAAACTCCCACACAGGCAGAACAATTAAATGTTGGTGAGGGGGGAAAAAAACACACAACTCATATTGATTGGTGATCATGGCAAACAAATCTCACGGAGGGTCCGTTTGATGAATTTGTAAACACTGGTTTGTTTGATGGCTCTGAGCTCATATGGCAATTAACTGGAACAACCTTGTTTGGCGGGACTCGGAAGCTGTTAATATTATAGGGACTTTGTTGTGACAATATTTAATAGTCCCAGTATTGCCCAGGGTTTAAAATGCGAGGAACGGTCTAATGAGCATGTGTGTGCTGGCCTAGTGTGAAGAATAGTAGTGAACAGAAACAATATTTCCTGTTTCAGTTTGGAAAGTAAATGAAGATGTTATTTCTAAATATTTTCTTTACATTAGCACATATATATTTATATATTCATGAATAGTAACCCTGCTGCTCTTGTTTCATAGAGATTTAGACTGAGAGTGAATGTGTTTTCCCCCTTATCCTCCCCTGAAAACAACCATTCTAGTTACCATGGAGACAACATATCAACCACAGGGAATTTCAGTAGACATGAACCTCCTTCTCTCTGTCTTACTCTCTGGTTATCTCTCTCTCTGTCTTTCCTCGTTTGTCTGTCTGTCTTTATTTCCTTCCTCATCCTTTCTTTTCCTTTTATCTCTCTCACACACAGAAACACTTAAAATCTCTCCTTCTCTCCTTTTTTTCTCCTTGCCCTACCTCTCACTCACTCTCTCACTTTATTTACATTCCTTCCCCTTAAACACTGCAACATTGCAATTCTGACTCATGCCCTAAAAACTCCTGTAATTTCCCCTGTTAGACCCTCACAAGTCACAAACCCTGACGGTAATGACACAAGACCGGCGCCTCTGATTGACTCTGCCGGAGGCTGTTAGCTATACTAACACGGAGCGACTGGTCCAGGATCAGTGAGGGAAGCCCTTGGGTAAGGCCGAGGCCTGTCTAATCCAAGCAGGCCCTAACGGGCGATGGGGCAGACATGAAGAGTTTTGGCGCCAGGTTCAGTGAGTGCATATCAGTACAGCACAGTTTATGCAGACCATGCAGCCTTAAGCATTGCACTGTCTGTGGAGTGGAAGAAGTCACATTCACGCAGGCTGACGCAAGAGCGAGCGGGGTTAAGTGGAGGGAGCGCTACACCCTCACCCATGCTGATGAAGTGTTTTGGTGGGTGGGGCGGGGGGTGTTGCATATTTGAGTGGCTTGGCTACGTGTCTGACATCTCTGAAAACAGGTCTGTGAAGACAGGCTTGACATAAAGTAAGGCGGTGGTGACTAGCCTGTTTTAAAGGCCCACTATGTTATGTAGTTTTAGGTTAATTTACCAGCTTCCAGGGACGGATAGGCATATCTGGCATCTGGCATATCGAGCATTTTCCCGGTGTAAAGTTAGTCGAGTGAGATGAGAAATGCAAGGGGTAGCAGAGAAGTGGTGGTGGCTACTTGCAAAGTTAGGATGATGGTGCAATAATTCGCCTGGGTTCCTTCACGTCCACATTTCATGTTACATTTATAAGCGCATGTGTGGTTGACCACCACAATGCAATGTCAGTGTTGACCTACTGATAAAGTTGATGCCAAAATAATATTGATGGTGAACAAACTAGCTGTTTGCAAAGTTAGCCGATAACCAAATTGTCAAGATGAGTTACTTTAACATCAACACATGCTCATGCAATTGGTGACCATACCACGCTGCAGACTGTG
Organism: Tenualosa thibaudeaui; assembly: GCA_027481765.1. Lineage (NCBI taxonomy): Eukaryota > Metazoa > Chordata > Actinopteri > Clupeiformes > Clupeidae > Tenualosa > Tenualosa thibaudeaui. The sequence goes on along the minus strand of JAIFZK010000013.1, from coordinate 9,177,782 downwards.
CTCTCTTGAAGCAGCGTGCGTACAACAGAGCTGAACGGAGACGGTTGAGGCTGATAAGCGTGACTGAAATCCTGTCATTGACAAATTGAACAATTTGACCAGAAAGTGAGGGCAAAAAAAGAAAAACTTTAGAAGTTTAGAATTGGAACTTCAGATCAGTAAGCGCATAAGGATTCCCTTGGGTTGTTTTGGTCGTAAGAGGATCTTGGGCTGCTGTTCCATGATTGATTGTGATTACCTTTTTTCATGGATGTTGTATTTTTCCATGTCATAGTTAGGGTTTACACTGTGTCCTTAAGTATCATTTTGTAGTCTAACCTCATAGTCGCCTAAGGCCCCAGAGAATTTGCAGTTATGCCATTTAATGTCATGAAATTGTTAGGCAATTGTGTCTATGTGTTGAACATACTCCGAGTAGGCTATCTAATTGAAGTCTAAAATCCCATAGCCTGTTGTGGGCTACAAAAAACATAGCGGGTCCACAAAAAGATCATATGTATGACATATGTGACCTTATGGCCGAAATGCCACAGCATAATTTTTGTCCCAGTCCGTTCCTGCCTGCTTCTTAGTCACTTCAGTGGTTAAATGACTTATTATGGGGTGAATGAAGGCTCTTTCAGCACACTTTATTGTTTAATCGCGCAGTTACAGCATATGCAATATGAAAACTGCCCAAATGTTAAAAGACACTGAAACCAAATGAAACTGAAGTCACATTTATTACCTTGTCAGTCAGCATCAACTCATTATCATCGCTGGTTCCCATACTTTGGTTTGTAAACAATTCCACATGAATTTTTTTAAAATGTACAATGCAGCTGCTATTTTTTTACCTAAAAAATCATCATGCACCCACATCATGGCTATGAAAGCATGAAATCAGCACAATGGATCACTAAAATGAGCTGCTTAATGAATATCAACACAAAGGAAAACAGTTTGGGGTAAAACAGTCAAATAGTCAAGTCCTGCTGCCACCTCTCTGTGAGCATGCGCTGCCCTGGCCTCTCTGATGGCTCCTGCAGTGGTTCTCTCTCCAGGCTGATGGCTTGGCGTGTTGGCAGCACGGCAGACACGTGGCACCAGTGGCACCCTCAGGCGACGGGTGGCGGCAGCGCCAGGCAGTGAGAGGTGACAGCAGGAGGCATTTGCTTTATGACGTGACAAATTAAACGAGGGGGCTTGGTGTAGGGGAAGGGGTGGTGGTGGGTGGGTAGTGGTGAGATGGTGGTGGGCTATGGGGAACTGTTGTGTGTGTGGAGGCGGGGGGGGGCTCTAGGTCCTAAAAGCCGTCGCCACAGCAGACGTCCAAAGCGGTGGCGGCAGTGAAAAAACAAACGGGCTGCTGATTAAAGCCTCATCAGGCCGTTAGGGGCGGAGCGGCGGCACCATATTTCTGGAACAATAAAACACACGAAGGGTGACGCTTTTACAGCGCACGCAGGAACCTTAATGGAATCAGCCGCAAGCAGCCGCCATCAGTTTGGAAGCAGTGTGTGGAGGCATACACACATACACACACACACGCACACATATTCACAATGTTCCTTGTAGCTTTGCACACTCTCCTAAACACACAAACCCGCAAAGCAGGATGTGCAATAAAGGAAGAAAGAGCGAGAGAGTGAGAGAGAGAATGAAATACAGACGGAGGATGAGTTGCTAAAAACAGTCAGGCTGTCATGGAGAGAGAAAAAGAGGATGAGAGGCGATTTGCAAAAAAAGAAAAAGAAAAAAAAAACAGCGCACTTTCACCAGAAGACAAAGACTCACTCCCTGCACCCATTCTTTATGATTCCTGCGCGCTTACATCCGTCAGCAAGTCAAAGATTTGATTAAATATGAACTGACACCTTAAGAGGCTAAAACATATTTGATGTAGTCTTTCTTTTTTTAACTCTCTATCTCTCTCTTTCCCTCTCGTTCTCTTCTGACAGAATTAGTGTTTGCCGTTGAGCACTCAGCCCTCTGGCAGCCTAGTTCCCTCATTCCGTCCTCTGGCTGCAGTGCATAAATGCTGTTTTGTTTCCAATCTGCCCACTTTGTCTGGTTTGGTGGCAGCAGCAGGATGGAGGGACTGACTCAAGGATGATTAGGATTGGCAGTGACGGCATGTCATTTCACACACAAAGAGGGAGAGAGAGAGACACACACTAATAAAAAGCCAGAGCCTCCCACCTCTCCATCCACACACACTCTCTCTCTCTCTTCCTCTTTCTCTTTCTCTCACACAAACACACACACTTACACACACCCACACACACACACGCACACAATAAACAGACACATGCCTCTAGCCACACATGCAGTATTTAATATAGCACTCTATGCCTAAATTGAGGCCAAGCCTGCATCACAAAGGCACAAAAAATACCCCAACACCGCTGGGAGTGAAATGTTAGAATGCTCTATGTGTCTTCCTCTGTCGCAACTGGCAGAGTCATGGTGTCATTACTTGGGATTCTGCTATTGCCAGATCCAGAGAGGAGAGCATCCCCCAGGCTTTGAAAGCCTAAGGGCTTATGGGCGTATTACACACTTGCACCATGGAGGCCTCAGTGTTCATACCGGTGCTGCCAGTCACTAGGGAACACTCGCTAGGTGCCAAGTTCAGAGAGAGAGAGATAGTGTGTGTGTAGCAGACTGCCTCTAAGTGTCTGAAAGGCCCCGGACCTCTGAGTGTTAACTCCTGGGTGACACGTTCAGGGGTGAGATCTGCTTTGCATTGTCATGGTTGTAGGAGATAGAGCGAGCAGAGGTGTGGGGGAGTGGGGATCATTGCATAGAGGAAACAAAAGGAGATGGGGATGCATAATTAAGGCGTGTGTGTATGGGGAGAGGGGACGAAAAGGAGAGAAAGATAAGAAACACATTATATAGGAGAGACAGTGAAAAAAAAGATTGTGGACTGGTCTGACCTGTTCAAGTTTTTCCTGCCTCTTTCTCCTTGTGTGTGTGTGTGAATGTGTATGTTTGTGTTAGTGTGTGTGTGTTTGTGAGTGGGTGGATGAGTAAGTGTGTGCGTGTGTGTGTGTGTGTGTGTGTGTGTGTGTGTGTGTGTGTGTGTGTGTGCACGTGTGTGTGTGTGTAAATTTGTGTGCAAGTGTATGTTGTGGTGTGACCAACCAGCCATGCGGCAAACACTTCCAGAGGAGCTGAGGTGTGAAAGAGGCTCAACACAGCCATTACCCAACAGCCCCCCACACACACACACACACCACCTTGGCCTTTCCATCTCCTGTGACTCCAGGTGGATAGTGCTCCGGGGATGATGTGGCGAATACTGACACCTCAAATGATGTGGAACCGGCCGTGCCACTGCCACTGCTGAGATCTCCTCTCCAACCAGAAGCCTGATTTGGTAATCTGACTCATCCCACCGATTAAAGCGAGGCAGGGGCCGAGTGCTCTCACACCACTGGATGACTCACTGGGAAACCTGGGTGCTCTCAGGCAGAACACAGCAAAGGCCAGCAGAGAATTATCACCTTTTTCTCTCCTCTTTCTTCTCTTTTCCTCTCCTCTCCACTGCTCCTCTTTCTCTGTCTCTTCTTACAGTTTCTTTTCCTACCTGCCTTCCAGGCCTCCTCAGCTCTCCTGATTGGTGGAATATATTAAATTTGACCAGAATTATTCAGCACAAAAAAGGAAAAAATGAGTAAAGAATTTTGGCTTTTTGAAAATGCAGTGGTTTTAAAATTCCATGATTAGCTTGCAATCATCTTTAGCTAAAATGCCCAAATAGTCTAAATAGACTTGTTACTGTATTTACTATCTGTAAATCATTGTATGTCGTTGTATGTTTACAATGTTATTGTTGCATGTTTACAATGTTATTCCAATATTTGAATAGTTGTGCATTCCACTGAGCCATACCATGTGCACCCAGATAAAAATAAAACAACTTGACATACTGCATGGTTTATTAATAAGATGAGAACCTTAATTGGCCTGCAGACGATACTTTTTTCAGAAATAAAAGCATCCAGAATGTATTTGAATGGAAGCATCTCTTGTAGAATGTTTCAAGTTATGTTTAATGCATGCGTGTGTGATTAACTATATCAAATTACCTTAAAGCATGTCTGTGTGGCTTCACTCCCGCATATGTGTGAATAAGTAACATCCCGCTCTCTCCACCAGCTAAATGTAACATAAATGTAACATTTAATGAACATTCATACATTATGATTGGAGTGCAGAAAACACGCACAAATTCACATACAGACGTTTGTTATGTCAGCAGTGTGTGTGTCCTCCTTGTGTGTGTGTGTGAGTGTGTGTGTGTGTGTGAGCACCGGGGTGGGAAGTCCACAGGCTGAGGGGGAAGTTGATTTAAAATACCAGGCTGTCCTTCTAGATCTTTCTTGCGTCTCCTCCTGTAGTACCTGCTCGTTAGCCTCAAGTCCCTGCGGAGCCACCAGCACTACTCAGCCCATCCAGGCCTCCCAGGACCTCCCGCTCCACACACACGCACACACACACATACATGCACACACACACACACACACATACACACACACATGTACACACACACACACACACCAGCCCATCATTGCTCCCACAGGCTGCATTAGAGCAGAACAGGGAGAGAGAGGAAGAAGAAGAAATTGGTAGAGAGAGAAAGAGAGAGAGGATGGAAGAGGGCAAATATAAAGGACAGAGAGAAAGAAAGCGAGGTGGAGAGAGAGACAGAGTGATAGAGAAGAGAGAGAGAGAAAAAAGGGAGGCAGAGAAAGGAAAGACAAACAGACAGACAGACAGACAGAAAGTAGAGAGAGTGGCAGAGAGACAAGGTCGAAGCCAGGCATGCCCAGCACACTGCTGGCTCACTAAGGCACACACAGCTCAGCACTGCTTCCAGCTGGACAGGCTTGGGCAGTGGCCTGTGTCAATGTGTGAGTGTGAGTGTGTGCATGAGTGAGAGAGTGTGTGTGTGTGTGTGTGTGTGTGTGTGTGTGTGTGTGTGTGTGTGTGTGCGTGTGCATCTGTGTGTGTGTTAGCATGAGTGTGGGTGTGTTTGTGTATGGAGAAGGGTGTGTATTGAAGAGTGTACCAGAGCAGATAATGTGTTAGTGTGTGTGCATGCGCGTGTGCATGTGTGTGTGTGTGTGTGCATGTGTGTTTGTGGTCTGATGAATTTATTCATTATGGTGTTGATCTGAAGGTGCTCTTGAGGTAATTAGCAGTCGTAAATCTGTGCACCCTGGCAAGCCGAGTCCATTTATTTATGTAACAGGGGGATGAAAACACTAGCTGGGACAGAGTATGTGTGTGTGGTGTGTGTGTGTATGTGTGCGGTGTGTGTGTGTGTGTGTGTGTGAGTGTGTTGAATGCAGGAGCCGTCCGCGTAGCCTGCACCAGACGGCAGATCTGTGCTGATTAGATGATGAGAGTTCCCGGCCGACAATGTTGACAATGCAAAAATGTCCGACACAGGCCCATCAAAGGCTATTATCTAATTTAAACATCTGACCCTAATGTGTCCGCCCTGAAACAGTATGCCCACGGTCTGTGGAGAGGGACACAGCCAAATCCTCAATGCCACATTTTTTTTTTCTACTGAGAGTTTTTCGCCATTTTGTTTCCACACCGAATTTCCCCCCATTTTGTCACCTTTGCTGTTTTGTATCAAAAGGGTGGAAGAGACACACACCAAAAAAAGGAGAAATGTACCAAAGCCGCACGCTCTTGGTCCCGGTGAGAAATGGCAGTATATTTGACGATGTACAGGAGGAAGGAAAATACATTTCATGGCTGACAGCGCGGGCAATCGTTCTGTCTTCACACAGTGGCTTCAAGCGCCGAGGCTGGACAGACTTTAGATGGCCCTTTGCCGTTTCACTTTGAGCAAAAAGTGTTCCTTTGAGCAAGGCTCTCCAAGATGAGTGATAAATGACCAATCTTAAGATTACAGAAAGGGTAGAGAAGTGAGGGAAAGAGTTAGGGGTGGAAAAAAAGCAAGGAAAAAAGGATGGCCATTTTCTTTCATGTACAGCCCGATTTGTGCCAGTGCCATTGGTGCCATTGCCTTTTCCCAAAGTAGCCCACGCTTATGACAACTCTTTGGAAATGGAGGGACTTGAAGGGTCTGGTTCACAATGTGGGTAATTATGTGAAGCACTTACCCAGTTAATCTGCTGCAATTAGCGCGTTTTGCCAGTGGAGCGTGCATGCGATTTGCGTTTGACGCTGGGGGTCAGGGGGTGACACCCCGGCCCCACATCAAGGAAGTCTGGTGCTCGCCCATCACACAATGCCTCACCAGTCTACCAAATCAAAGTCAAGCAGTGGCTAAATTGAAAACGACTCATCCGCTGATTGATTAAGGAGCCGTCAGCCAAATGGGAGCTCACAGGGACTTTTTCCCTCTGTCGACTTGCTCAGATATAGCTACGGCCCGTGAGTTAACATATAGATGCATCACACTGTTGTTAATACACAAGGAGGGCTTTGCAATGATTTTTAGTGTCTTGGTGTGGACACTAATCCCTATGGTTGCTGAGATGCATGGGTAGGTGAGAGTGTGTGTGTGTGTGTGTGTGTGTGTGTGTGTGTGTGTGTGTGTGTGTGTGTGTGTGTGTGTGTGTGTGTGTGCATGTGTGTGTCTGTGGAGACCTAGGACCCATGAGAGAGGAGAATGATGCAGAGTTCATCTCTTCTGAGAGCGCCAGATTGTAATGACCTCATTAAAGCCATGAAATCTTGTTACGAGGCATGACGCAGGCCAAATGGCTCAGCGTCTCACTCAAATAAACACACACACACAACCTAACACACACACAGTTTTTGGCAATTTCTCAATGTGATAATACCATACAGTTTTCAACAAGCTCTTCAAACCCCATAAAAAGTGGGGTGTTGCATTGCAACTTGCAAGCTTATTTCTCATGTAAGCCATAATGTCAAAGCAGCAGATGATAGAACAGAAGAGATGGGGGAAAAAGAGTGAAATAACATCTAAAAATGTTCTCGCCATTTGAAAACCCACTGATCTCTGGACAAGCCATGCAAACACTCTAACACACACACATTATATGACTATATTCATGAAAGATATATATTAGAGCTCTTTAAATGCCATCAGCATTGGGGCTGTTAAAGTTAGTAATAGGCTTCAGAAAAATCCTGAATGGATTGTCTTCTATGTTCCACACTAGTTTAGGAATAAGGAAAATGAGAAGAAAAAAATAAGACACTATGACCATCACAACCTTTGGCCCTTTCAAATACCGGCCTAATTAGGGTTACAGTAAACTCTGTGTTAGGGGGGACGTCCTCAGAATTGTAATGAGACCATTCTGTCTGACCCCCACATTTGGCCAAATATTCTTATATTCCTTTCCTTTTATTTTCCTCAGTGATCCCTCGGTGTGTGTGTGTGTGTGTGTGTGTATATGTGTGTGTGTGTGTGTGTGTGTGTATATGCAGCAAATAAGATTCCAACAGGGATTAAATGCCAGGTGAAGAGGATCAATAGTTTTGTGATCGATGTCATTGACTCGCACCATGCCTCTAATTACTATGGAGAATAATTGCATATTTGGCACAACTGGCCCATGACGATAACTGACAGAAAACTATTGACTGAAAAATGCAGGCAACAGTGGTCGACAAAAGTAAGCAGCATGAAATTGAGGATACAAGCCTCAAAAGTAAATCTGTCCACTGTGACCCACACAAGTGCATGTGTGAGCTCCCAGTAAACTCAAAACTTCTAATGTGTGTATACTACCCTCAGATGGGTTACATGTAGTATGGGTTACACCCCAGGGTAATGAGGAGGACTTCAGTACTGCAGAGTTCCACAAGAACACTTGACTGTTTCAGCATACTGACTTAGAGTCATCTAGTTGTAAATACCCATTGATAGCTGTAGTGTACATCTCAGAAGAAACTGAATGTTTTCAGCAACACTACATTATGGCAACTTTATCAGCTCTTCAGCTGAATTTCTCAGCTCTTCAGCTGTGTGGCAGAAACATGCTGGCGTGTTAATTACTTTTGCACAGGCAACAAAATAGCAGTAAATCTGAGATTTCACACATAATTCCTTAGCACACACACATGTTGGAAAAATGATACAGTCACAGTGACAGTGATGTAGGAGCCAAGTTAGATCCAAGAGACTTTCTAGACCTTTCCGGACCCCTTCAGCAGCAGCAGAAGCAGGGCTGTGTAACGGCCTCTGTTCGAGTCAAAGAGCACACATTGCACAGCTTTGGCCTTGGATTGAGCCTTACCAAAGACACTCGTCTCTCAAGGAGATAGACGCTGCTACTTCAAGCTACAACAACTTCCCCGGATCCACACAGGGCCTCGGCCTGGCGCACCGCCTCAGAGGTGATGCCGAGATGCAGGGTGATCACGGGGTAAATGAGTCCCCGTCAGAGCAGACAATTATCACCCACTCTAAAGTCGTTAGTTCCGCTCCCTGCGCACAGAGGACAATTTCAGAAGGAATCAGTGACGTTCTGCCTGGATAAGATTCGCTGTAAGATTTATTAATTATGACTCTATCCCACTACTGACAGCATAAATAGAATGAAATAAATACAGGCGAGAGCGTCTCGCCTAACACCACAGGGGGATTGGCTACACAGCGCCAAAGATAGATGTTTCTTGGGGGCAGGGAAGGGGTCCAAGATGTCACATCATGGCTGTCTTTTAGGAGCTATGGTGGATTCAAGTATATGTGGTGTATTCACCAAGCAGGGAATTTTTTCCAAACCATCTTAATGGTGGCTCAGCTTAATGTAGCTAAACATATATGCACAGCAGACATGTATAGGCAAAGTACAGTGAACAATGATTCTTTTTTGCATTACTTGTGTAAGGCCACCTATAAAAAAAGATCCTCATACTATGAGAAAGCATTACTACCAAAATCTATTTCAATCAGTTCAATGTGTTTTTTGAAGAACTGAAGGATCCTAAGTCAAAGATGGGATTGTGACATCTAGAAACAAAACCAAATTTGATTTAACATCACATTTACGGCCTCTTCATACTAAAACCTATACTTTAGCCAATTCAGTTTCCAAATGATCAACATGTTGCCTCTTTTGATTTGTTCAGATATCCAGGTATATAATATACAGGTAAATGTTAGAACACATGAATTTATTTGTTTTATAAGTGGTAGATGACCCGTATTAATTTCTCTGGAGATAAAAAAAGCATATCTTCAGCGTATGAGAATGTAAGAAGGTGTAAGTATTCACAGAGCAAGGCATTAAAAGTTGATGAACTGTGATTTTATATGCACAGAGGACACAAAGGCACCACTTCTCCCCATTACTAAGGAACTGGACTCGAATTACTCCACCATTCTAATTAGTGGGCGACATTTATGTCATTACATCTGTTGATAATACAGTAACTTCCATCTTGAGTCCATAAAAATATAATTAGTTTTTGGGGTGCACGTTAACACTTCTCATAAGTCCCAGTCTCTTTCCAATCTGTGTTTCTCATCATTCTCATTCTCATTAAGAATGTCAGTGTGTCTGATATTCTTAAACTGAGTGCAAATGCATGGCATATTTAATTTGAAGCACTCTGGGTAATTTTGATCATTAAATATCCCGTCATGTCTGGCTGCTAACTGCTTTTTTTCTGCCTCCTTCATGACAATACATGCATATCCTGCGCTGCTTTTAAATTCCCTTTATGGCAATTATAGGTGTGCTCATGAAAAATTGTGGGAGAACAAGTGTAACCTCTCTTGGTAAAATTGCCCCTGTCTACTTGAGCTATAAAGACTGACACAAATCTTATTTTTTGGGGCGAAATTGCTCGAAATATCTGGAAAGAATTCCTTTCAAGGTATTTGGTGCATAGCTCTGCAGTAATGCCTTCCTATATTATGACAATAATGGGAGAGTTACAAGAAGTTCTCTGTAATTATATAATTCTGCGAATCCTACTTCAAAAGTACTTACGTACATAATAAGAAATGGGCTCCATCATACTTGAGGGGCTGCTCAGACACAATTTTAACTGAATTCATCCTGTTACTCACAGATATGGCAGACAGACAAGGTGATTATGGCTCAGCAGTGTTTTTCCTGCGACGAAAGGCCTAATGCCGTAGTCATCACAATGGCTTAGTCATGCTAGCTGCCGCACCTCAATTCTCTCCCCACTCCAATCCATCAGCAAATATTTAAATCTGCAAACCAAATAAATACAACAACAGATGAGTGGTATAACCAGTGAGATTATGCTGGGGGGGAATCTAGACTTGGGGAGGGAGGGGGGGGTGTGACAAACAAACTAAACCTGAAGGTTTAACGTGGCAATAAAACGGCTTAGTTTCTCAAACAACAGCTCTTATTTAAGCATAGAGATAATCTGAAAAGTTATGCAAAAATAGAGTGAACAGGTGTCGGTTTATTCAGCCATGGAATCATGTAAATGGAGGAGGTTGTGGAAATGAGTTAATAACAGAATCTTTTTGAGTTTTGGAATGTGTGTTGTGCCAGTACAAATATAAAGCCACTCTTCCCACCTGCTGGGGAGAGCCTGGCTGGTTTGGTTTGGAACAGCTCAAACCATACACAGTTATTTTGCAGAGTCCATCTTCATCACTCGCTCCAAGATAGAGCAGAAAAGCTCTTGTTTCAAAACTGGCAATGCTGTTACAGCCTGGAAGCACCAAGTCGATACTGAAAACAAAAAGAGAGAGACAGGCAGAGAAACAAAGAAAGAAAGGAAGGAAGAAAAGAAGGATGAAAGAAAAACAATAATGTATGTGCACACACATTCATGCATGCATACACATGGACCTATGAACATATATAACTAGCTGGCCTAGTTGTGTGTGTAGAACGTTAGTAAAACTCCCTCCCAACACCTCAAGGCCCTCCTAGTCAGCTGACTGACAGCCTGGGCTTTTTAGTCGAATGGCTAGGGTGCTCACTTCCTGATGCGAGGTTGATCGTGGGTTCGAGTCCAGGGCTGGACTGCACTGGATGACCTCATTTACACATAGAGGTAAACAATAATAATGAATTAATTATCACATCATAGCGCAGCATCATTTCACACAACATTGTTTCAATGCCATGACTAGAGCATGAAGAGAGAGAGTCACAGAGAGAAATAAAGTGTGTGTTTGTGTATGTGTGGGACAGAGCTGGTTCTGGGGCTGAAGCCCTTGACACCACACTAGAGACTGCTCTGCTCCTCTGAGCTGCACCTCCAGACGTCACTGGAGCCCACACCCCTGTCTGCTCCCTGCCACGTCCCCACCTCAAAGCTGCATCCCTGGGGGGCGCTTCAATGTGGTCACCCCCTCTGGCTAGGTTCACCGCCTCCTGCTCACCACTGCTGTTGCTTCTTGCTGGGGCACTTTTCAAAATCACACACAAACACAATGTGACACAAAGTGCACACACACAAACACAGGGACCTGTATAAAAAATACACACAAAAACACCTATTATGTGAACGGTGAAAGACCAAAGACATTTCACATGCATATAAAAGGACACAGATGACAGAGTAAAGGCAGCTGAATTATGACCTCCTGCAGAAGCAGACTGGAGCATGGCAGAGAAAGTGAATGCCCTCTCTCTCTTTCTTCCTCCCTCTCTCTCTCTTTCTCTCTCTCTCACCCTCTGTCTCTCTGTCTTTCTCTCTCCCTCTCTCTCACACTATCTTTTTCCTTCATTCTCTCCTTTTTCCACTTATTCAATCTTCTCATCTTTCCTCTACTTCTTCCATTTCCATTCCTCACCCATACATCTCTCTCTGTCTCTCCCACTGGCCTCTCTCTCTCTCTTTCTCTCATTTTTTCACATTCACCACTCAGGCCCCCACACACAGGAGCTGTCTGACTTGTCATAGCTGTGTGGCATCTGGCTGCCCTGAAGCTGAGCAACGTGTGTGTGTGTGTTTCTACTTTCTTCTCACAGGGGCCAGTTCCAGCCTGGCACAGCATCCGGAGAACACCACCTCCTCACCCCCCTCCCTTTCACACACACACACACACACACACACACACACACACACACACACCACCATCCCAAATCTCTTGATCCAGCCTCTGACTGTTCCCTACATTTACCTCTGTTTCTACAGAACCTGCTGAGTGTCCACAAGAAGGGGAGATCACAGGCTTTACAACCCACAGTGATTCATGCTACATTTATCATTATCCAAACTTCACTGAGGTGCACAAAGGACACACACTGCTTTGGGACCTCTTCAAGTTGTCTTAATGGGTCTCCATCATCACAGGCAGTGGCGGCGAAGCTTCAGGCACTCGTGTGCAGATGTTGTTTGAGCTCAGCTCAGAGCAACAACAGTGAAACATTTGGCATTCAAGAGGAGTTCATTGGGATGGGTCTCAGATCTCTGTGGTGGGGTAGGGGACAAGGCACAGCAGTGTGATGATCAGTACCCAGACTGCAGCATCTGCAAATAGAGGATTAAGTTTTGGGCTTTTTTTCTCTTTTGAAAAACTTGTTTCTCAATGTGGGCTGCATGCTTAGTTGGGTTTTGACCTTGTCAACACTTTTGGCCACCTTCCACCACCTGTTCACGCTCCTCGCTTAGGGGATTTCGTTCAAATTGAGAAGAGATATCTTTAGGTTTCTCCCAGGTGCACCTTGGACCTCACCTGAAGACCTTTAGCCTACAGCTCCCCTGATGGGTTTGTCAAAGCCAAGACACTCAGCAGTGACGCCAGCTGTCCTGAAAATATGGCCAGAACGACACTACTTTGAGACAATGATGTCCCACTGCACAGACTAATTCTCTGTGAAGGGAGA
>JAIFZK010000013.1:8945000-9160000 GCA_027481765.1 Tenualosa thibaudeaui | reverse complement strand
AATATTAGCAGAGAATTAACAGATTACTTGTTTAAACCATAGGTTTGACCTGGTTCACAAAAACAATAACTCCTGTAATATTTCTTGAATTTATCTTCTGGGGATGGGGATGGTCCAACTCTGCATATACAGAGTGAGTACCATCTGTCTAGCTTGTTTGTGATTGGAGAAAAAGGGCATGATGCAACCATCCCCTGTTGCAACTCTTCCCATTCTCCCCTACATTGTGCATACACACATACACACACACACACACACACACACACACACATGCACACACACACACACACACACACACACACACACACACACACACACACACACCGCACCTTTGACTTGATATTAGAGGCCCAACCATCCAACTCTCCTTGCAGGCATGCCTCCAAAGAGCACCCCTGCTGCTGCAGGCTGCTTGACATCCCCGCCGTGTCCTGTTGTGCTGGCGAGCACGCTCTTGCCGAGAGCTTCCTGAGCCTGTCACTCCCTGACAGATTGCTCACGAGTGTTTGTCTGTGTTTGCCCACTGCTCTTGATTGGCGCACACAAAAGCTTGGAGAGTTCTATCAGGGGATGGTGTGCGTATGTGTGTATGTGTGTGTGTGTGTGTGTGTATGTGTGTGTGTATGTGTGTGTTGAGGGCAGTGAGGGAGATCGAATAATTTCACCTTGGATATTGTGGGCGATATCTGCAAAGAGCAGGCAAACAATGCAAATATTCAGATGAAGAGGCTGCCTTATGAGCTGTATTGGCTCTGAAAACAACCAAAATTTGGCCAGAATTACCCATGTAAGAATTTTGTTACCATCCATTATCTGAGGAGAGGAAAATTTTGTTTGCAGTTTCAAAAGCCCTTTTGTCTCCTCACAGAACATGTCTCAAGGACGTCTTTTTTTCACTATTCCCCCCCCCCTCCTCCCTCTCTCCCTCTCTCCCTATGCTTTTCTTGTCATCTTACCTTGTTTCTGAAGACACAAGAGAACTGTCATCTTGGCTTTTTGTACAACTGCCCTTTCAGGCTACTTACGCCATCAGAGGGGATTGTCAGCTGTCCGGCATGATAATAGCACCTTGGCCCTGAGAAGCTGTAAAGGCTTTGTCTTGGCTCTTTCCTGCCCATACACACACATACAAATACACACACACACACACACAAACACACAATATCAATGCCGAAGTTTGTTCTCTTTATCAAAGTTGATAGTGTGTCTCTAAGATCATCTGATGCATCTGAATTAGAGTGCAGTTCAGGCCACATACTTCTGTCTGACCACTTCTTTCTTTCTGTTATATTTCACAAGAACTCCTCACTTACATTTACAGAACCATATAGCTTCATCACTGTCTACCTTGACTTCTAAGCAGAAACATCTCCACACAGTAGCCTTCTCCTCATTTCCTGTGGATTTAAACTCCTGATAACATCTGCCATGACAGCCTGCATGTTTACCGCCTGAAATATACATGATAAATCACCACAGCTACGTGAACAAATCCCCACACTCTGTAATAAGGTGGTTCCACAGCAGGGAAGAGCGAGACAGTGGACGGAAGCTGTCAAGTTGTTTGAGGACTACCAGCAGCACAGGACAGAAGTGTAAGGAATGGGTGTATAGCACATAGCTCCATGGACTACTATCAATCTGTGGCTGTTTCTGAATGCTTAAAAAGGTGGCAGGGATTGGAGGTATCAGCTCATTAAAAAAACAATAGCAACAATGTCTTTTTACAGAATTGCAAAGGGTAAAACAATAAATATGTCTAGCCTCAAGTAGCCTGCTAACAGCACCCCTGTGCCTCAACTATCAGACAGTAGCCTATGTGTTGCATTTGAGCTTATGTGCCTGGAATCAACCACCACTCAAAAAAACATCAGCCTTTGAAATACAACTTGATGCCTAATTATATGGGGAAAAAATCATTGAAAGACCGATTATGGGGTTCTAGTTATTCTTTTAATGTCTGCCATGATACTCTGTATGGTTCCAAACACCATTCACAAGTGAGATGACAGTTATTTTCTCCTTATCTCTCTTTATAAGGAGTCTATGCCTGGGGGCATCACTCTTGTATCTTGGCAATTTTCAGTCATCATGCTGGTTTTGGCTGTTTGCAGCCAGCTCACGCAGGCACCCTGAGCTTTGCATGTTTAGGGTGAAATTAGCATCTCCTGCGCGCCACGTGCTAAAGTCTGAACTGTAATGAATGCTTTAATTAAGCCCAGCGCCCCAACACAAAACTCCATAAGCAGACAGGGGGCCCCACTGTTACTGATGAACATTAAAAGCATAGAGAGAGAGAGAGAGACAGAGACAGAGAGAGAGAGAGAGACAAAGAAAGAATTAGTTTAAGGAAGGCTAATTTAGGACTGTTCTAAAAGTGCCATGCAATCATGTGCAGTGGAGAATTGTTAGATAGCATATATGGGCAGATGACAGGGAAGTAAACATGGGAAGGAGACATGTATAAATGGAAATGCACATTGATGAAGTACACATCGACCCATACAACTTGTATTCTTTTGTCTCTCAATTTCGTTTGTCCCTTGTTTGTCGACATTTTCAATCTCTTTTTCACATCTTGCACCTTACACTCACATTCAGACAAATGCACACATACACACACACATCCACACATTCCATATTTCTCTTAGCAGTATGCTCTTATACACGGCTACACTGTCACACTGCATCTCACAAACTCAAACACACACACACACACACACACACACACACACACACAAAGCCATCTCTGCAGGAGACACTTTCATGGCTCAGGCACTTCTTTATGCATACAAGAGAAGAAAGCCATTACCACGGCAGCACACTCTCTCTGCTATTCAGGACGAGTAAAACAAGAAATTGTAGACATGAAAGTCAGATAATGTCAGTGTCGCTGACACACAACTTATAGGGGAGAAAAGGGGTTATGGAGGAGTGACTGGGGTCTTGAGTGACCTATGTTAACCTGTTCAAATACCAGTGTAGTCACAGCTTTGTGAAACTCCATCCCATTTTGCAGCGAGACCAAACCACTGACAGAGAAGTGGATGATTTTTTTTTTTTAATGCATGTCTAGTCTAGGAGGCTTGCTGGGATAAATGCAGGAAAGGGGCTTTATGGAGGTCTACCCGACAGAGAAAGCCACCGTTCTTGTTAAAAGTGTGGCACCAATAGTGTTTCCTAAAAGATAGACTATGCTCAGAGAAAATGGCTTTGCTTGAATTGGCAGAGAGGAGAGTGGAGAGCAAATTCCAATTCAGGCTGATGCGGTTTGAAATCACCAGGGTACGTTCTATCACAGTGCAATAGCTCTGGTGATGTTGCTGGTGTTTGGGAATGGAGCTCTCTCTTCCTATCGAAAAACAAAGCTTCAATTTATTATTCATTCTGAGTAAAGGTTTCTGTCCTGATGTCCTATGTGGCCACCCAGAAATTTGAAAAACACAGAGAGAAAACAAACAAACAGCAGGCTGGTGGGTGGCCATAGTCAAAACTATGCGTATCTAATTACATAAATCACAATGAATGACAATGCTAATTATCAGTAATGATAAAGGTAATGGGAAATCATTTTTATCAAGTATTTTGAAGGAGAACAATGATAACCCTCTGGAAATGAACACCATGTGAAATTATGTCCATGTCAGTCACTTTTTTCACCCAATAGACAGGCGCAAGACGACCTTTGGGGGCTGGGTGAATTGGATTGACATTTGCAGGGGGAAAAAACACACACAAGACCTTCAATATTAATCAAGCAGGTCTGCTAGTATGGGTGGATTTCTTATTTTGGCCTCCCCTTGCCCGTCCTCTCTACCCTTCTATCTAAGGGCGTAATGAAGATAAAGTAAGACAACTGCACAGGGGCTAAAAAAAACACATCAAATTATCAGAGAGTCAGTAATGACTGTCGTGGAGAGGATAAACTGGCGGCGTTCCTGAAGTGATGATTTCCTCCTCTTGCCACCATTACCAGGAGATCTATGCGTGTCAGCCTCATGAGTCATTTAACAGGGCCAACAGAAAAGCACAACATCACGTTATAAATGAGAAATTAGACCCCCATTTCCTCAGTTTGTGTTTGATGATGGTGCTCTCTGTGTTTGCACATGATCCCAGTGCTGATTGCACCTCTCTAAAAATAGTTTCATGAGTCATTAGTTACTTTCCTTGCTGGGTTTTGTCCTTTTGTAATTTAACCACATTGTCATAACAATTCCCATGAGGCCATGAGGGTCCGCTATGCTCTTGTTTTGTAGTGTCAAAACATGCAGAAGGCAGAGTGGTGTTTGAGAACATCAGATGACAAAAGATGTAGTTTTCAAACGTGTGGCAGAAACGTTCCAGACAAGTTGGAAACTGGGAGGTGTGTAGGAACATAATTGCCTCGGCAATGAAGCTTACACGATTTTAATACTTTTCTTTAGAGTGCACAATAAGTCCTTTGATTACTAGCTGTCCTTGATTATCAGGCTTCAGATACACAGGGAAGGATTTTGCTGTTATAAAACCACTGCAGGCACATTCACTCCACACGCCATAATAGCAGACAACTGAACAAAATAATAGGCTCCATGCAGAGTTGTGCTTACAAAACACATAATTGAGCTGTACAGAACATCTCTGAGAACTAGTGGGTCTACATGTACATATCATATTGCTTACACAACTGAAAAATGTACTAAGGTAGTTTTTAAAAAATGTTTATAATTCATAATTGATCTGAAGAATATTTTTCAGTTTAAAAAAAGGTTGACCTGGTATACCAAGGGGTAAGAGAGGTCAGGTGGAAGAGCTATCATATCCATGAGCTCAGCCTGTGCCAAGCGAATGCACAGTGCTCATGCATTTTACATGTTCACCATGTCACTAAGCTCTGGTCAAATACCATATTCGCTGCGCTGTTATCCTGCTATACAGAATATCTTGGAATACAATGTCACATGGATTTGATGTAAATCCGAATTGGAGGAAACTGCAGTTTGTTAACAGTATCTGACAAAGCACAGGAGTGGTGCTATACTCTGCTGGAGTACATTTCCTGGATAATGCTGCCTAGAGATCAACTGTCTGGTCATCAGAGATCAGAAGCCAGTTTGGCTTGTTGACCTTGCTTACAACTGCACAACTGAATATGTGCTCTGTATCTTGTGTTGGTGTGAGTGTATGTTTGCATTTGAGAGAGAGAGAGAGTATGAGAGAGAGACTATTATAGGAAAACACAACAAACTCCAGCACTGCTGAGAGCTTTAGAGACTTGGAGGCTTGAATTTTTTATGTGGTCCTTGGAAACTCTGGAATCTGCATAATTATTTCGCCCCCCTCACATGTTCAGAGAGATATAAGGCTAATTCTTCTCTTCGGTCAGGTGGAAAAAATACTAACACAGGTGGAAGAACACAGCATCTGCTGCATCAGTAAATGGCATCTGAGAAATATGGAGGCAGTGGATGATGGAAGCTGGGATGTTTTTTGAGGTGCATCCTGGAGGGCTTTGGTATCCACGCCATCTCATGCAGGATTACCTGCCACACAGCAACAACGAACAGTATAGACATGTAGGCTACAACAGATCAACTTCAATATTTTTCGGAATCCATCAATGAAAACAACGTTCTCAAGAGGTAAAGCGTCAATTTGATTGACAGGGAGTGAAAACATATAGGGACTAATCAAAGCTGTTTATATATCCATCTCATGGATGATGCAAGCCTCTGTGTGTAGGGCAGTATCTGTGGCAGCGCATTGTCAAGTCTTGCTCACAATGACAGCAGAGTGAATGAATTTACAACAAGGAGTGCACGGGCCAGTTTTATGTGAAGAGAGTCTGCTCTTGTTCAATTGAGATAGGTTTCCAATCCAGCATTGTAATAGGTACAGACTCAAACACCTTTGAAATTATGAGTCCATCCTAGCCAATGCTCTAATCAAGGATTTAATGTAACATCCCACTTCGCCACCAACCTTTGCAAATTAATTATAAACCACATCAGCTGTATGGAGACACTGTATTAACCTCTGCTTAAGTGGATCAATGGACAAATTCTTCCTTATGCAATTCTTTGATGATTGCAAGCATTGCTGCTACTGTTTACCAATGCTCCTTTTGATTTGAAAATGAATGTCATCCCCTCTGGTCACTGATTGGTTAGACATCCTTGTAGCTGAGGGAAACGCTACAGCCTTGTTTAGTATCATACTAGTATCTCTGAAATTAAATGAGAGGAGATACTATAGGCTTGCCAGGCTAGCGCCGTCTAGTGCTTCTCCTCAATATTACATTTCGCAACAGCACTGTCAGGGATCTCTCCATTAACTTAGGTTTCCTCCATTTTTTTTGGCTGGGCAATTAGCGAACAGAGGGCTCTGGCATTCCCAATATTTTTAAAGTTCACAAAAAGTACCTGCCCTTGAAGAAGATAATGTTTCCCAGTTGAGGGATTCCAGACGCTTTGCATAAAGTGAAACGACGTGGAAGCGTTTTGTGCACCTGTGCACTTGTGCAACTGTAGATGGCCATGCCAGTTCTGTAGTGCATGCCGTCCTACATCAAATGTTATCTTTCTCTCTCTGTGAGACTTCCATGTTTCTCCATTAGGCTGCTTAAAATAGACTCCTCTTCTGCTATGTAAACTTATTCACAGCATGTTTAAAATGTCACAAAAATACAAATGCATTCAATACAGTTCAATTGTATGAAACAGACAAAAAATGTCAACAGGCCAAATTCATCATCTATATTAGTCTTTTGAAAAGAATACGCTAGTCACCCACCATTCAACTGCAGTGAGAGCAGGTGCACATATACACTGTGCATTGTTTATCATGCAAAGAGCGCCCTCTCCTGGTGGATGGTCAAAACACTGTTATCGACTGTAGGAGGTGCTGGAGTAGACCATTTTTTTTGCACTAAGGTCTCTGTGGGCATAGCAACGTTAAAAGCATTTCTACCAAAGATAGACTAAAAAGTGGACTGATTTTAACCAGTTTTCTTGTGGAAGAAGCACAATAGTGTTGGGCTCTGACAGGCGAAGTGAGACACTTAAAGAGGAGGTGTAATGGTCACAGGGCCTATTCACATATAACAGACCTGTTAGGCGAGCACAGAAAATGTTCAGGAAAAACAAGCAGAATAAACAGAATAGCCTACTTTTCCTCCCAGCAGCACAAGGACATTTTCTTTATTCTGCACAACAAAATGGGCTCTATTTAAAATGAAATATTTTTGATGCTTGAGTGTGTAGCATTACTGAAACTGCTTACAGCTATTGTGCCCTTATCAGAAATTATGGGATGTCATTCAAATGAATGAAACTTGGCTCTGGGTTTAATGCGAGGAAATGTTAGAGCCAAACGCCAACCTCTCTCAATAAACAAGTGCCATTTCCATATTTCATCAATCGTAGGTGTACTCACTGTGTCGGCTCGCATTATTACCTTTTATGTCTGTGCCTTTTGAGGAAATAAAAATGTGACGGTAGGGTGCCGCTGCTATGGTTTCATAATAGGCAAATGCTAATGCAAGCAGTCAAATGTGAGCTGATCTCAGTGGATGAGTAGGAGTGCTCTATAAAGGTTACTGAGATATTTTAATAATTACCTCTCTAAGCAACACTCAAGTCCATCTGGGCCATTTGGGGGGGAGAGTAAACCATTCACACAACACAAAAAGGATTAAACAACCCTTTTGCAGCCGCAGACACCAATGATAGAAACGTGAAATTGCTCAGAATGTGAGACAATGAAGTCCATTTTTGGAATTAGCCTAAGTTCACTGGCTATGATAAGATGTGGATATGCAACAAAATATAGGCCTAACTGGAATATCTAATGGCATAGTGACAGTTATTTTTCACTCCTAAATAATGGACTTTGATCTGCATGTGAATCCAGTTCTTTGCTGCTTTGCCCAAACCCATAATAAATCCCATGATTAATCTCTGCATCACATTGATCTGCTGCAGCCAGCATATCCTGCTCAATTTCTGATGGGATTATAGTCAGGCACTGGGTACCAATCACTCTGCAGGAAAACATGGCTAATTTGCCTCATGCTTGCTGTTAACTTTCTTGCCTCTCTTATGTTTGACTTTAAAATCTCTTCTCATGAATTTCACCGATCTCAGAAAACCACAACAGATTGGTTCCTTGCATTCCTGTCAGTATTACAATATTCTTCAAAGTCATTCTGTTCAAGCATTCTGGATCGAGTGAATATTAACAAAATGCTAAATAGTCCAATGCAAATTACCTCTGTATTTAATTTCTGCGTGCCAGTGGAAACATGTAGGTTTGACAGATCAAGATATAACATGCATACTAAATTAAGCCACATAGGAAGTTCAGTGACAACCATTTTTGTGACAATAGCACCTTGTGAGAAATGAATTCTTGCAAAACCCACATTACACAAGGCTGGTTTGTTTCCAAATACTGGTTCCACATCTAGGTTAAAGCACTTATACTTCCTATACACAACTGAACAGAACATAGGCCTGGTGCCTGGAGACTACTATAATCAACATCTCAATATCACATATAGCCCATGTTGCTTTTGGTTTCCCATCTCTTCTTTGCCTCAAAGCCCCAGACAAGATTCTTCTTTCTTTTCTTGGCTGCCTTAGAGGCCTCCATCTCCTGCTTAGCTTTAACAAAATCACGGCAATCAACCGCGTCCTTGATTTTTACTGCCAGCTCTCGAGTGGCCAGTTTGTCACTGAGCTCTTCTGCCTTTTCATAGTCCCCTGCTTCAATAGCCCTCTCAATTGTCTTTTCAAGTCCAGATTTAGGAGGCGGCCTGCTACAAGCTGGAGGATCAAATCTTTCATTAATGCCAAAATACTGCTTCAGTCCCTCTAAATGTTTACATGGTACATTGGTTTCCTCCATCTTTTGAGATTCCTTATGCTCTGGATTTGAAGATTTTGTCTTTGATTTTCCTCTTCTCTTTCTTTTCCGTTTTGTTGACTGGAACTCTCTGCTTTGCTCATCTTTTTGCTTCTGAAGGTCTTTGAACTTTTTCCACATATCTTCAGAAATCCCTGGTAGGCATTCATTTGAGGAAAGGCTGGACCCTGTACTGTCAAAAAACTCAACAATTTCACCCTTTGTAGCTGACGCCTCACTGGACAGGACAGCGTTAGCATTTTGTTTACATTCCTCTGCTGCCTCACTGGCATCAATGCTTTCTGCACACACATTTGAATCGTCAGAACTGAGCTCTGCTTCTGATAGACCCTTTGGTAGAAGTCCGCTATACATCCCAAGCTGATTACTGGTCTTCTAAATCAATTTCGAGACGTGTCAGTAGGCTACATATGTGAGAGACATAGACCGTAAAAGGTGAGCGACCATTTTTGTGTCTCTTAAATGATGACGTCCCTCCTGTCAGCATGACGTAGTTTTCAAGGGACAAATGTTCTGAAAACAAGCGACAATGGTAAGTGAGCAAGCATTTTCACACAACGTTGAGTATCTAATTTTAATCTTTATTTAAAATAAACTATACAATGCAAGTCTTAGAATATGTAATTTCCTGCGAACTGTACACTGTGTGAAAGTATGTAATTCAATTTGTTGAGGATTATTTTTATTTCATCAAGACATTCAGCTAGCTTGCTATCAAAGTTAACACAGGTTGCTAACGCCGACTGAAGCCTGAGGCGATTTTTAAGTTCATTTGCAGAACATTATCTATATGGGTATTTTTTTGTAGTTATACATGACCTGATTTAACGTTAGAGCAGTGACAGTGGTTATACCAGGACTAGCGTTCCGTTACGTTAGCAACTAAAATTTGTGATTTGTCATCTAACGTTAGCCAGCGAACGTTACTTCTAGTGGGGTTAGCGTGTTAACTTTCGCGTTGACATGTTGTGAAACATGTATTTAGTGCTGTTTTGTAGTTGCTGTTTCAAGATGGCATGACTGACAAATCCGAATAATGTGTCTGAAAGGATTCCAGCTAATTGATGATGGGTACCTCAGTCTGGACTTTATAGCCTTGTACTCTATACATTTCTGAAAATGTGTCCCATCTTGCCTAGGGTCAAAATCAAAGTGGTGGCCATGGTCCTGGAGGGGGGAAGAAAGATGACAAAGTAAGTTTGAATCGAGTTGTTGTTCCTCAAAGTGTTCCTACTATTTTCTCTTCATGATACTGAATGCAGTGTACTGAAATTTGCCCCTTTGAGAAGCAAATCTTGTGCCACATACTTGAAACATGAAATTCTCTTGTGTGGTAGGACAAAAAGAAGAAGTACGAGCCACCAATTCCCACCAGAGTCGGGAAGAAGAAGAAAAAAACAAAAGGACCAGATGCTGCCAGCAAATTGCCATTAGGTATGACTTCACTCTGAAATGGGACTTGTACAGTGACTCAAAATGAAGTGTTCATGGGTTGGTTGATTATTGGGATGTACAGGAATGAGCTGAATCATATACTTATGCTTATTCTCAGAGGGTCAGCTTGGATCTGTTCTATCTGTCATGCATTGCTTGTTTATTGCTTGCTATGTTTATTAAAAATGGCTTTTTCTGCTGGTTGTCAGTGACCCCTCATACACAGTGCCGACTGAAGCTCCTGAAACAAGAGAGGATCAAAGACTACCTGCTGATGGAGGAGGAGTTCATCAGAAACCAGGAGCAGATGAAGCCCCTGGAGGAAAAACAGGAGGTTTGTGTCCTCAATTTTTCATTCTTGTCCTGCATGTGCAGGCTTGGTAGCAGTGTAATATACAATAGATGAACACAATCCTGTACTCACGAATAGGTTAATTAATGATACAGGGTCACTGGGGAAACAATCACAAAAAACTCTGTAGTTCAGCTCAGCTAAACAGCTTCCTTTTTTAACTGTTTTGGCCACAGGAAGAGAGGTCAAAGGTCGACGACCTGAGAGGGACACCCATGTCTGTGGGAACATTGGAGGAAATCATTGATGACAACCACGCCATCGTGTCCACATCTGTGGGCTCTGAGCATTATGTCAGCATTCTGTCCTTTGTGGATAAAGACCTTCTAGAGCCAGGCTGTTCTGTACTCCTCAACCACAAAGTAAGATACAATAGAACAAAATCATCCCTCAGTGTTCACCATAGCTTTAACATAAAGAGTTTTTCAGGAAAATGCAAACTGAGATCTTTCTATCTTATATAATAGGGAACAAACATCATGTGCCTGTACTAGCTATGAAGTGTTTTGTTTTACGTTTGAAAGGTGCATGCTGTTATTGGGGTGCTGATGGATGACACAGACCCACTGGTGACGGTAATGAAAGTAGAGAAGGCTCCACAGGAAACTTACGCAGACATCGGAGGTCTGGACAGTCAGATCCAAGAGATCAAGGTATAATGTGTTTTTACGGTGTTAACTTCTCATCGAATAGACAAGTTATATTGGCCATCAGGTATGATTCAGAACATACACATAATATTCAGGGTTCCCATTGGTCATGGAATTTCTGGAAAGTCATGGAATTTTAGCACAGCCTTTTCCAGACATGGAAAGTCAGAGGATTTTATCTTTTTGTGGACAAAGTCAAAGAATGTCAGGGAATTTTTATAATGGCATAATGGCATGGTATGGTTCCTTCAGGGTCTCCATCAGGTACTAACTTCTCTCATGCCTTGCTGGAGTTGTTGTGACTAACCTAATAAAGTTTTGCACTGAAAGCACATGAACATGAAAATGGAGATTACAGATTGATTTGCTTAAAATGCCTTGGGTTTATTTAGCTCTAAATCCGGGCAGTATATTGTAGAATTATTATAGAAAAGGTCATGGGAATTTTAAGTTTGACTTACAGTGGGAACCATGAATATTATTGTGTGTAACATTCAAGTGGAATAACTGAAGTTTCCTTTAAAAAGGTAGCACCATCAGCAGCAGCAGCAGCATCCACATGTACATCCACATGTTCCACATATTGATCATTAGCTTATGAGGTCACATATCTTTACCCAGCTTGTTGTGTGTCCTTTCTTTCAGGAATCTGTAGAACTCCCTCTCACACATCCAGAGTATTATGAAGAGATGGGCATTAAGCCACCCAAAGGAGTTATCCTCTATGGACCACCTGGGACAGGTAAGTTTTTAAAGACAAGCACTTTTACTGTCCTAAGCTATATCTATTTCTATTAGTAGCTGATGTATCTCAAGCAATTCTCACTGCATCTGATTTTCTTGTTTCAAATAATTTGAGATAGGAAAAATATGTAAGATTTATGGGAAATGTTTAAGACTTGACAGTATGTCATTACTGTGAACCATCTTATCTGAAACCTCTTGTATTGTTGCTTTTCAGGTAAGACACTTCTAGCTAAAGCGGTGGCCAACCAGACGTCTGCCACATTCCTGCGTGTTGTTGGCTCAGAACTCATTCAGAAGTACCTTGGTGACGGGCCCAAGCTGGTGCGAGAGCTTTTCCGAGTGGCCGAAGAACATGCTCCCTCCATAGTCTTCATTGATGAGATTGATGCTATTGGAACAAAGAGGTGAGAGGCACTAGCTAACAAGATAGCGTTCATAGAAATGGTTAGAATATTTTTTTTAGTTTTAGGGGAGAAAGCCAAACATGGATTAATTTGCAGTAATGTGAGTGTTGACCAATTGCACATGCCACTGTAGGTACGACTCAAACTCAGGTGGTGAGAGAGAAATTCAGAGGACCATGTTGGAGCTTCTTAACCAGTTGGATGGTTTTGACTCCCGAGGCGATGTTAAGGTTATCATGGCCACCAACAGGATTGAGACCCTGGACCCTGCTCTGATCCGGCCAGGTAAATGTTATAATATGTGTTATAATATATTTATACACTATCTATAACTCTTCTCTAAATGAGGGAAAGAGCATAAAATAAATGTGTACTATTTTTCTAACATATCGAAAGAGTAATATTTCTATTACCTTTTATGTTATAAATGTAAACAAATATGTAAAGCTTTAAAGGAAACAAAGTAATTCTTTAGTAGTTGTTATTATTGTAGAGCCAGCCTGTGTTGTGAAATGTGCAGTCTCAGTTTCTCTCTCTGGATGACTGTGATTGATGGTTATTTTTTCTCTTCCTTGCTGCAAAGGTCGAATCGATCGTAAAATTGAGTTCCCACTTCCGGATGAAAAAACGAAGCGCAGAATCTTCCAGATCCACACAAGCCGCATGACAGTAGCTGACGACGTGACCTTGGATGACCTCATTCTGGCCAAGGATGACCTTTCGGGAGCAGACATAAAGGTCAGAATGTCCTTCACTTCCAGAAATCTTCTCGAGGGGGTTTAGTTAGTTTAGTAAATCTAAACAGCTTGGCTTCTAATCATCAGAAAATCACCCAGTGACTTAGATGTGCAAATGCATACTACATCTGAAATTTATAACAAATCATCTGTGATCTGTCTACACATCTGTCTATATTTCACACAAACACTCACGAGCCTAGGCTTATCACATTCAGAACAGAACTATAAAACAACCCTTACACTTACATGGCTCAGCTCCTCAGAGAGAAAGTCTGGCACCATATCTGACAGATGCTTCAATTAAGTGCAGATTTGTTTTGATATATTTTTTTCCCCTGTTTCTTTCCCTCCCCGTCCTCCCATGACTTATGTTGTTTCCCCCACCTCGCTATTTGCTAATTTCAGGCCATTTGCACGGAGGCAGGGCTGATGGCACTGAGGGAGAGGAGGATGAAGGTAACGAACGAGGACTTCAAGAAGTCGAAAGAGAACGTGCTTTACAAGAAACAGGAGGGGACGCCGGAAGGCCTCTATCTCTGAGTTCGCTGTCAGTATACTGTCATTTTTTTTTTTTTTTTTTTGTACGTGCGAGCGGCAGCCCTGAGCCCCCTAAAGCTATCTGCCCGTCATTTCTCCAGCCTGCAAATAAAGAAGTCAATTGCAGAAAGCTCACCTTTTGTGTATTTGTGGGGGAACACATCACACAACATACCATTAAGAGTCCCTGATGAAGCAAGGATAGTGTTTAGTGGTAGATAGTAGATTGCGGTGCAGTTAAACATTCTATAGTTTACCCATGTTTTATTCTTGGTAACTCTGCCATTTACTTAACACAATAAGATATTATGCTGGAGTCTGCATAATGTTATTTAGACTGATCATTTAAGAACAGTGTTAGTTGATCCCATTTGGGCTTTAAATACACCCCTCAAATGTCATCACAGAGTCTATAAGTACCTCTTTAGTTATCAATATATGAAGTCTGTAGAGCTTAAAGGTGCATTCAGTGATGCTGATGGAAATCACATTTGTTCATTCATTTGTTCAATCACATTTGTTCATATGTTCATTTTATGTCAATATTTCTGAGCATACACTTTTGACTAACAAAGCCTACATTATATTTGACTCCAGGACCTCACAAAACATGCCCCAGGGGTAGTTCACTGCTGCCTTCAGTCCCTCTGAAGAAGTCTGTTATTATTTGGGGCCAGGCTGCCCCTGTTTTTTTTCAGTTTAAGTTAAAAAAACAATTTTTTTTACTGCCACCCAGGAGAATAAAGAGCTAGCGGATCATGAGGAGACATTTTTATGTTATAAAAAGTGTTAAACCGCATAACATTGCTGATATCTTTAAGAGTTTGCAATGATTTCATGTGATTCATTGAGTATGGTTCAACAGTTCTTTATCCTATCTATTGTCAAGAATTTGGACAAACCATCCTTCAATCATGATGCTAATCTAGTTCTCTTCTCTGACCTGTTGTGGTTGATACATTTTAGAAAAAGAAAGAACCAAGGAAATCAAATAGAATTATTCATGGCCAAGCTAGTGTTCCTTGGTGCCAATCCTGTGGTAATCTGAGGTAATCCTGTGCATTCAATATAACTCCAAAACTATTAGTGGTCAACAGAGCCCTCTTTAAATCATAGCTATATTCACTTCATGAAAGCTATCAGGTACATTTCAGTCATCTAGTGTTATCTACATAGCACAAAACTGGGCTGAAGAAAACAAGGGTGTCTTGCAGTAAATCAACAGCAGAACTAAAACCAGTGTTGCAAATTAAATGAGCTTTTAGGAATACAGATGCAAAAGGAATACAAAATCTGTTCTCAAGGAATGCAGGCTACGTTAAATGCCAAGAATCCCGAAAGGAAATGAAAGTCATGTAGGAAATTTAGGGAATGGGATGTGTGGTTCCTTAATGTTTTATTTTTAGCCATTCAAAATTAGTTTCACTTACAAAAATTCTATGAATATCAAAAATAACAAATTCTAACAGCAAGATTTGTTTCTGTACACAAATGTACACACACATTTTAATTTACCTAAATGAGGTCATAAATCTGCAGTTTTTCTGTTTCACTAATTTATAGCGTTACACATATCTGATGAGGCCTAATGTTCACCTCAGTGCAGTGTGAGCTAATTTAGCACAGTGTGTAGCTTTGAGGTCTACATCCTTCAGAAGGAGTTCCTGTTCCTCTTTGGACACTGGTGCATTCTGGGTAGGGTTAAAAGGCTTAGTCCTCCATCAGGATCTCCACCTCCTCCATGGGTGCCCTGAGACGCAGCTCCTTTTCAGTCATCAGGTCCAGGAACTCAGTCACAGCATCTGGGAACAGCAGCACTGCATCCATATACAGCCCCTGAGGACACACACACACACACATCATATTTAAGTTTCAGAACTGTGAGGTAATGCAAGCTTATTAAAATTCAAAAGGATTTTATTTGCCTATGACATGTTTAATCCAGGTATACCTTAGCCCAGGGCACATTCTGGAGAGCTTTGTAGAAGATCCCTTTGGCTCTCTCCTTGTTGCCCTCTGAAGCCTATTACAAAACAAAAATCACTTGAAATTTATAAAGCTTTTCAGAACAGTGATTCATCTTTTCAACTACTTACTTTTTTGTGGCCTATTTGGACACTGAGAACTTCAATATTGCACTTATGTATTTCTGGGTCATTCACACTACACTGTATTTCTCTCAGGTGTGTAATCTCAAATGCTAGCCATAGCCCAGGTAGGACTCAACATCAACTTGACTAAATCTATCTTTAGATTGTCAATAGCTGCTACAGCTTCCAGGTATCTGTTTACCGTGAACTTTAAGTACATCCTCCACAGCAACGGACACTGGGCTCCCTCCTCTGTTGCTGTGGCAACCTCAAACAGCGACCGGATACGGTAGCTAAGTCCGTTTTCTGGTATTATGGGCAGTGTATCTTCTACACCACCACCCCTGTATATCAAGAAAAACAGAAAAAAAATGTATTTCAATTTTGAATTAAAATAGTGTATTTAAAGGAGACTTACAAAGGAGACATAGTCACCTCTGCACAGAATCCAGCAGCTCTCTCCTCCCTTGTTCTGCCCAAATGGCAAACAGGTACGGCAGAACACTCTGGGCCCCCTTCATCACACTGTGGAAAAACCTTCGTGCCCGACCTGCGCTGTGGTACCGCACCTCGGCCTGCAAATAGAGGTGCCACAAGGGGGCGCTGGTGGAGAAGCAAGACAGGGATGAGGTGAGAGCTTCTCTCAGGTGGACCAAGGGAAACACAGAGGTGCTGGTGTGGTGGCGCAACAGTGCCGCCTGCTGAACAGCTAGGGCCTCACACTCTCCAGTAACACTAACGCTATTAGCCTGAGTCATGCAAGCCTGCTGCTCCAGTCTCTCTCTGGCTTGTCTGTATACCATGTTAGCAGCGTCCATACCAACAGTCAGATACTGGAAGAGGGCATAACAGCCTACGAGTCCTGCTACATGCTGGGCCTTTTTAGAACGCCCAGCTTCCAACACAGCCAAGCCGGCATCCACAGCCTGTTCGTAGGACTTCCTGGCTTTAAGGATGGCTACTGGAGCCACCTGGCCTGAGAAGGGGGTATACGTCATCTCCTCGGCTAATTTGGTCAAAATATGCACAGCGGGGGAGGATGCAGGGACAGTCCCAGTGTTGTTTCTCCCTTCTCCTGCTCGCCAGACTTCCTCCATCTCTAACTGGGCGTAAAGCAGGCCCAAGCGGCACAGCGCGGGGTCTTTGAGCCCGCGGGCCACGCCCATGCCCAGTGCGGTGTCAAACACCTTGCGCGCCTCCTCTAGGTTGCCCAGCAACCACTCCAGGTGGGCGTACTCGAGCCACAGGTCCAGGCGCCCGCGGTTCTCCGGCTCCTTCAGCAGGCGCTTGGCCAGCCGCTTGCTGCGCTTGGCCTGGACACGCAGGCGCTTCTTGTTCCGGGCGTGCATGCACCTCAGCACCTACCAGAGTCAAAAGAAAGATCAGAGGATTATTCATTCAGGTACCAAGTGCCTATTACCACAGATAACAAGTGCCTATTTGCCAGATTACCACAAAGGAAGTTTTCTACAAAATGTCCAGGGCCCTGTACTACTAAGCAAGGTCACTGGTTAACCTGGGTAGCTTTGGGAGTTACCACTGATCTCTAAAAGAACCCTCCATTGAGCATCACTTGTTTCTGAGGTGACATGTTTTCAGATAAGCGGTTACTCCAGAAGTTACCCAGTTTAGCCAATAACCTGGCTTCGTAGTATATACCCCTCAGGTCATGTTAACAGCACGACAAACAATGTATAACCTAACTCAACATAAAATATATAAATATATATATAAAATATATAATATATAAAACATATGTATTCCCCTTTCTGTTTTTACAGGATAAGACACTGGAAAAAGCACTGGGTCGTCTCTGATTTATGATCAACACTGACGGACTCCGGGCCTCCACACTAAGCTGCAGCACTGCAGGTTAGGAGGATGAAATCAGTCCAAGCAGGAGCAGCAGGGGTGGAGGTGGTGTGAGGATGAGGACGTCACGGCGCACTGCGCTCACCTTGAGCTTCTCATACTGCAGCCAGCTCAGGTGGAGCACGGCCTTGTCCTCAGCGGGCAGGAGCGGTGCGACCTGATGAAAAACGTTCTGGACAAACTCCTCGCCAGGTTTGCACAGGCCCGCCTGTTTGCGCGGTTCGCCCAGGACAGTCATGTGACCCACAGGGCTGAACCCAGCGTGCAGAGACGACGACAATGACGACAGGGGGCAGACTGAGGTCAAAGGTCGTTCAGGGTCTCGCTGATCCTGCAGAAGGGAGAGATCATCCAGGAGCAGACTCCGGAGCAGGTTGTCAGAGGAGAAGGAGGTGGTGGTGAAGATGGGGAGCCCCAGGAATTGGAGGAAGCTGGTGAGCAGACGCAGTTGGAGATCGGGCCGGGTCACGCGGATCATGGATGGGCCGATGTCATCAAAGAGCACCTGCGGAGGGGAGTCAGATGGCAGCATTCAGAGGTCAAGAACACACATGGAGAGAGGATAGACAAGAAGGTTGAGTGCATGTGGGGCACTGCTTTCATCTGGTGCTAATACTGTGGAATGAGCGCAAAACACACAGATAGAAGATTGAGTATTTGTGTGTGTGCATGCATGTGTGATAAAGTGTGAGAGACAGCGTGACAGAAAGAGAAGTAGAAGAGATCGGTATGTATAACCAGTACCTGTCTCTCGGGATCTTCGCAGTCGTCCTCCGATTGACCTTTGCTTTGGTCAGGTCTCCACGGCAACCAGTGGTTGGCCTCACGTGTTGCCTCGACGTCCAACCAGATCCTCCACTTGGGCAGAGTCTTATCCTTCACCTCCTCCTCCTCACCTTCATCATCCTCATCCTCATCTGGAACATTGACAAACAGAAACATCATGGCTAAATACTCACATGCGCAGACTAGTTAAAACGTCTAATCGTCTCCTTTAATGTTAAACCCTATAGGCCAATTTCCTGCCTGATGCATCAGCCGCCAATGGCTGCTGTTTGGTGGTGACGTATGTTAAACGCTGGAACGCACCGTTTGAATTCAACGTTATCGCTTTCAGCCCTTCCTCTGCTCACTGACTGCCATGTCCCAGCTCAGGGATGATGCTAACCGAGCTGAGCGAAACTGAGCGTAAGCACTAGCCGGCGCTAGCCTGGCTATAAACCTAGTCCTAAACAAAGAAAACTTCAATTGAAATATCCAGGTAAACAAAAAGCTTACAGTCCCCCACTAGGTTATTTGTCAGTGTACAGAAGTGGGACAAAATGTGTTTATTCACAAAGGTGTGTTTGTGGAGTCCTGTGGAGCGGACTTCAGAATATGTGTTCATTCACTGCACAGCACACAATAGTGTGAATAACAACTACATAATTATTCACTGTGTGGCCTGCTATGGAGGGAGTTAAATGTTTCACATTCAGCCTCTGCTGGCTTACCTTGCTCACTGGGGACCAGCCATCCCCCTCTCTCCTGCTGTTGCTGCCAGGCCTTCCAGCCCCGTGCCCCCTTCTCCCCCACTCGCGGCTCCCCGCTGTCCCAGAACGGCTCGAAGAACTCCACCTGATGAGCCGGAGTACACATACATTAGACACAAGTAAGCTTTAAATGTCCACAATAACACCTACATGCTATACATTTATACTGTAACACCTATATGCTATACATTTATGTGGATGTACACAAAATGCATACACTCATGTATCCAACCGACACAGATTTGACTGCATTTAACAGTGATCCCATTGCTTGTACATTGACTGTTTGACTAACTTGACTGGTCTGAACTTTGTCTGTACTTTGTATTCTACTGGTTTTCACCCTGACAGAACATTTATAATCAAGCAGTCCTACTGAAACTACAGAACAAAGCAGCAGTAACAACAACAAAAAATTGCCAGTTTTTTTTTTTTTTACGGGTGGATTGGGAGTTGGGAGTGAGTGAAAGTCGATGATAAAAGATGACATTTCGCCCCTCGGACCAGGAGCAAATGACACTTCCAATCACTTAGCGGGTCGGGCCAAAGCACCGCGTCAGCTCCAAGGGGCTGCACTCCGCCCTCTTTAATGGCTGCTAATCTAATGCAGTCAGCACTTCAGCAGCCGGGCCAAGGGCAGCACTACCTCATGCTGCAGGAGGGAGAAGAAGACTGGGGCAAGGGGGGAACCGTAGCCAACCAATCAGAATGGAGACTGGCATGTCAGCCAGCCAATCACGGTGGAATTTGTTCTGCCGTGTTAGGATGGCAGTGTGCGCTTAAAACACAAGGATAGATGTCCGAGATGAACTCCAGCATTTCCCTACTGACTTTGCTGCTGTCGCATATTAGTTGTGCCCTAAATATGGGGGGATATTTAGGCCAGCACCGATGGTGATGTTAAATGTTCCTAAACTAACTATGAAAAGTACCACTGAAAAGACAAAAGCACAGAAACAACACTGAAGTGAGGCAAACACCACCAAATAAACCTTGTTTAAAAACAGTCAGTAAGTATCAGTGAACACTATTAAACCCCCTGATTCTGTTCCAACATTTTCAATCCCAAATCAAAACAAGAGCATAATGACCCACAGTATGAAAACAAGTGGTGTGTTGTTCTTGTTTGGTGTCTGCTAATAAAGTAAACACTGTGTAATCAGCATCTGAAGTGTGTTCATCAGGCCCGGCACATGTGCGTCTGCCGTCTCACAGCCTCAAAAATATGCTCAGTCACATTTCTCATTAATGCGCACCCGTTTCTGCCGGGCTCCTTATCACCCAGACAAAACAGGCACGCTCGTCATTCTCTGGCGCACGCTGACAAAAACAGCCGTCTGTGCTCGCCGCTGTTATGATATCCTGAGCTCATCAAGCACAGGGGGCGTGTGTGTAAATGACTGGTGTCTGCTACCTGGGAGCCATTCTCTGAGCTGGGGGGTATGAGAGGTAATCTCACCGACACACGCGTTCAGGCGGTGCAGGGAAGAGGGGAGGGGTGGTGGCCGATGGAGCGCTAATTGCATTTCTGTTACTGCTGTTTGCAGGCTGTCTATCTGCTGTAAAACGGCAAAAAGTAGCAGGCAGTGAGAATGACGATGTTTGGTACACCTGCGATATGGACACACTCGTCACATAGGATCAGATGGACTTCATGTGTTTCGTGTGTCCTGCAGTGTCCGAATTAATTACTGACAAACTACAAGTGTGTTTTGCATGCATGTGGGTGTGTGTCCTACCATGCTGAGCTCAAAGGTGTGCATGCATGTGTGTCTGTGTGTGTGTGTGTTACCTGTTGTCTGGTGGGGAGGTCTTTGAGGCTATCAGGCTTGAAGAAGATAAAATCTAGCAGGCCCTGGAACAGACACATGGCCTTCTCCGAGTGGCCCGCCTGGCGCAGGAAATGACACTGCTGCAGGAAGATGTCTAGAGGGAGAAGAAGCACACACAGAGCCACAGGCCATCAGTCAGCAGGATCTGTTAAATGACTGAGTATTGGACACCTATACTGTAGCTTTCAATACTGTTGAGACTCAAAATGAATATGAATGCAAACTGCTGCGTAGCTGTACAAACAAAACAAAACAATCTCTTGACAATCTAGGGATTTTAACTTCTTTTGGGGGGAATAGATGAATTTTTCAAGAAATCATTATTTCACTCTGCACAGCAATGGGAATGCATACATTTGTCAACAAAAACTATTCATCCACAGTATATTGAGAAACCAAAACTCATAATAAAAACTTCATAACTTGATGCGCACTGCTAGCAGTGGCCACCAGAGGGCATCTGTGACCAGGCAACACTGGACACCTCAGCACTCTGGAGAACCAGAAATACCCTCCGCCTCAGCAGTGAGTAAATCAACAAAGTGAAGCTTTCCCCACAGAACCCCAGTGCCTATCTGAAACACACAGCACAATGGCGGGGGTCCTGCAGCCTCTATGGCGCTGACAGCTCTTGTAAAAGGCTTCCCCTCCCTGCCATATTCATTTGGTTAATGCAGGCCTGTGTGCTAACTCTGCACTCTGCTTCACTCACAAGTAAGCATGTGCTGAAACCATCCACCCCCCCGCCCCACCCAAAACATCCAAACCAATTCATCCAAAAAGCCCTGCCAAAAGAAATGCTGAAGTGGTGTTCTGGCACATTCACGATGGAAACACAAACAATTACTAATAATTACATACTAAAAGGACAATATGGATGCAGCTCACTGAACAATACAGGTGAGACAGACAGAGGCAGTAACATTGATGGATAGAGACAGATGAAGGAAAAGAGACAGTGGCCTAAAGAAGAGAGAGAGAAAAGGAGGAATAAGAAAGAGAGAGAACAGAAAGATGGAGGAGTAGAGTGTTATGACTAAAAAGTACTGAATAGAAAGCAGAGAAGCAAATGGAGCAGGATTAGTCACCATACCTTATCTTGTTACATACCAGTATTCAAATACGCAAATACGCAAACACACACACAGACAGACAGACGGACACACACACACACAGTGACTCTTCATCAAGCTCAAGTCATGTTTTAGTATGTGTCACAACCAGACTAAGAAGAGATGGATGACCCACATGACATCACCCTGGGAGGAAGAGTGACAAGAGAGTGGAGATGAGAGGAAAGGAGAGAAGAGAGGCCAGGAAAATGAGTGATGAGACAGACGTGAGTAAAAGAGGGATGAAACATGTAGTGTATTAAATGGAGAGAAGAGAGAGGATAGAGGTAGTGTAGGAACAGCCCATAAGGTGGGTGAACACTCGCCCAGCAAACACCAACAAACTCCAAACACTAAAGGCACTTACACATGACCACCATCAAACGTTTCCGACTTGCGTTTGCTAATTGCTCATTTTGATCTCAGCATTGCAGTGTGGCAAGCAACAGCATTTTTCACAAGACGCAAAGCTAAAATTAGTTGAACTTTTAGCATTGCTACAGTGTTTTTAGCATAAACAAACTAGCATGTGATTTCTTTTATGTTACAGCTCTTGCAGCCTCCTGTATATTAGTCAAATGCTAAATTGTCATTTTGGATCAAGCGTCGCAGCAGGCACAAGCTAAGCTTTTTAACGGGTGTCATGTGTAAAGGGCTTGTTGGGTCAATATGCCTCTCTGTCAGTGTTTGCTGGTGTGTGTAGAATGGAGTTGGACATGTCCCAAAAGTCTCTCTTCAATAAATGTTTGGGCAGTGTGGGGCTAGAAGTTGGTATTCTGAACATTCTAAAGCCTGCAACCAACAAGTGCCAACTGCCAGTGACCAAACACCTTTAACAAGAGGAGTAAACAAAGATGAAATACACATTGACTTATGAGGTGCAAATATACACCTATATTAAAGGCAGGATGGTAAATGAATAAAACTCATAAAATGACAAAGACCAGTGACACAGAAGTAGGAAAACAGCTGACAGAGAGAAGAGGAGAGAAGAGGGACGTACCCAACATGTCTTCCTCCGTCCCGGGCAGTGCCGGGTGAGACAGCATGCTCCCGTCGGCACATGCCGCCAGCGTGCTCAGGCACTTCCCGTACGCCGCGTTTGCCTTGGTCACCGCGAACGAGCCGAAGTGACCCTGGCAGAAGCGGAGGTAGCGACGCCACAGCGCCGCGCTGTTGGGGTGCAAGAAGACCAGCTTCTTCCACTCCTTGAGCAGCGCGGGCGGCTCCCAGAGCTCACGGCACACCGCCAGCCGTGCCAGCTGCAGCGCCACGCAGCTCGGGTTGCTCTCGACGGCCCGCTCGGCCACGGCCAGCTTCTTCTCCAGCACCGCCCGCGTCGACGCGCACCGACGCTCGGCCGCCTCACCCTCACCGATGCTGCCGCCCAGCCATGCCCCGGACACTGCAAACTCATCCTGCCACAGGACAGACAAGAGAGGAGAAAGATGTGAGAATTAGAGCATCTATCTTACCTGGGCTTTAAAAACAATGGCTAATGGTAGGAGATGTAGGAGACCAGGGGGGTATTCCAAGTAAATGGTGATAAATCTGAATAAGTTAAGCTCGAGGAAGTTGTAAACCTCCTATTACAGAAGCCTCCTTGCTTTATTTAAGTAAGACAATGAGGGCTCAAGGCTCTTCTATTATCAGATTTACCACTACCTCTGACTTAATTTACCCAGGTTTGCCATTTAACCACTGCATGTGCACCTGAAAATGTATTTGTATTCAAGAGAAAACCTGAAGGTATGCATGTATATGAATGTATGAGTGTGTAGGTGTATATGTATAAGACATAATAGCAGTGTGTGTGTGTGTGTGTGAAGGGACTCCTTGCTCGTACCTGGAAGCGAATGAACTCCAGCCATCCCTCTGTGTCCTTGGGGTTGTCCCTCACCCTCCTGTTGAGCTCCTCAACCCTCGCTTTGACCCTGGCCTCTGCCGTATCTCCCCCTTTCCTCTCCTCTCCGCCTTTTTCCTGATTGCCCAGGGCCGACTGACCTTTGCCCTCTAGCCAGAGCGCAGTGCCTGCATCGTAAATGCCCAGCGGGTTGACCCACGAGCACGACACCTTAGTGTTAGCCTCCGGGTCTGTGAGTGAGGGCAGGGGGATGAAACAGGCACCTGGCTCCTGGGCGCTGCCCCCTGGTGGAGGCGGGTGTGAGGGTAGGGCATCAGAGCGGAGCAGCTGACGGGCCTGGGAGGAGTAGTAGCGTTCGGGTCGACGTACCTCAGACCGCTTCTTCTGCTGGCCTGGTTCGTCCCAACTCACAGCTTGCGTGCGCGGATCCAGCCCCAGAGAAGAGTTGCCCTTCCGTCTGTACCTATGGATGGTTAAAAACATACAAAGACAGAGCAAGTAGATGTAGATTAGTAGAAGGAGGATTGCACAGCAAGAACAGCCCAGAAAGTCACAGCAAAACGTGAAAAAATATGTGGGAAAAAGCCCTTTGAGAGAACAGAATTCCATAATATAAATTTCCACCGTTTGAATACATAAAAATCTATTTTATTTGTGTATGTATGTGTAATTACTGATTACCACCATCAGCTTCACACCAGGCAGCAACAACAGATTTTGCTGCCAAGCCATAAAAAAAACTGTGCTGATGATGACCACACGCTGTATGAGTGTGCTGTATGAGCTTCGCTTGTAGTCCGAAGAACTGGTGCCATTGTGTAACATTGAGTAGTGGCAGACACAGATAGGCGTTGTATCAGCTTCTCCCATCATCCTAAGACTACACTCCACTTTCCCCCCACTCCTCACCCCCCCCACTCGGTGTGACCTTCAGGAGCTGGGAGAGGCCCCCTTCCACTGCAGCAAGCAGAGCCGGGCTGCAGCTGCAGCTAGCGTATCAATAAGAGAGTACTCATCGGGTATTGATCTGGTCTTTACGTACACGTACGTATATGTGCATATGTGTATGTGTGTGTGTGTGTTGGGGGGGGTGGTGGTTTCCAAGAATGGAGTAGAGAGAAAAGAGATGGATATGGGGAGGAAGAGGGAGGGTGGGGGGGGGGGGTGAGCCTTAGTGAGCATTGATTGCGGTCTATTGAGTTACAGATGGCTGCTTTTGACTCCTCAGTAATTTGGCTCCAATCCAGGGCCTTGAGCAGCAGTGGTTTTTAGGGTGCTTAGTATATATACTGAAAGGGTGCTGAGTATATATACTGCTGCCACATCTTTAAGAGGAGCTTAA
Source organism: Tenualosa thibaudeaui (assembly GCA_027481765.1). Classification (NCBI taxonomy): domain Eukaryota; kingdom Metazoa; phylum Chordata; class Actinopteri; order Clupeiformes; family Clupeidae; genus Tenualosa; species Tenualosa thibaudeaui. The sequence goes on along the minus strand of JAIFZK010000013.1, from coordinate 9,134,585 downwards.
CAGGTCCTGCCACTGACACTAAAGAACACAGAGAACTCGTGTCCTTTCACACAGACTGTGGAAGCACTGCAGCAGTCATTAGTACCGGCAGGGAGATCTTCAAAGTTGAAATCCTCATCATTGACTGTGTAATGCAAATGAAAGCAAAGGCTTACAATGCAACATTAAAAAGATCTAACTCAGACGTTGTGACAGAGTTGTCAAACTATACAATAAAAAGTTCCACAAGGCTCCCTCCCAAAAAACGAAAGACCTTGACATTTTACACAGTGCTGTACGGATGGGGGAGTGTTCTATCTGGGTGAAAAAATGCACAATGCCTGAATGCAGAACCGCATGGAATGGTGAGAAGCCCTAGCTTTGGCACAGTTGCCAGGGGGCTGCAGCAAGTTCAACCGGGCGACAGCGCAGAAAGGATGTGATGAATATGTTTGACTGCACAATGACGAGATGTTCAAGACTTCTTCTTCCAGTTCTCTGAGACACGTGCTTATTTATGTGTTTATCCAAGACACGTGTGTTCATTGAGTGAAAAATATACTAATTGCTGTCTTGAAATGGTCAAAGATCCCACATAAACAGTATCGCGCGCGCACACACACACCCTTTCGAATGTGACCCAAGATGTTTTGGAATGCCTGAAATGCTTTATACCTCAAATGCCTTATACATCATCTGGCACATTCTATGAATGGCCTTCAGCTAAGTTCCTCTGAGGACAGCAGGTAAACCTGAAAAAGGAATCTCTGATGAAACTCACACATTAAATGTTTGCCTCTCACACACACACACAGACACCCACAGACACACACACAGACACAGAGCGATTATTAAAAAAAAAAAAAAAAGGAATTTAGTGTCAAATACAGACACCCATGAATCAACAAAAAGGGGAAAAACAACTGCTATTAAGGAGTCACACAAATCTTCTCTGTTTCTATTTTAACTGCATTCCTGTGGGGTATGTTTCAACAGCCACCTTTCCAACCACAGCTAGCAAAGTCAACCTCTGAGCAAAGTCTGTGTCCCAGTCGGACAGGCTATAAGCGGCAGCAGAACCAAGTACCACTTATCTAAACCTGTTCTGGGCTGTCCAAATTTGTTGAGCCCCACCCGAACACACACACACACACACACAGATTTTAAAGTAATCTGATCTAGGATATTTTTCCCCCATGATGTGCAACACCAACCATTGTTAAACAATAGTAAGACAGACTATTGTTTTGAACACTCTGATTAATAATGGTGTTTGCACAATGATGCTTTCAGAATTTACACGCTGGGATGTCTGAATCAGTTTGAAAGGTTGCAGTTTCATTGGCTGTGGGGTGTGCGTGTGCATGCGTGCCCGTGTGTGTGTGTGTCTCTGCTTCAACTCTTGGCTTTGTGTGCCAGTTGTGTTGTGTTCTGTGTGCGGTACACTCAAGAGCTCCCAGGTCACCTTGCTATGTCCCCGCGGTAGAGAGACTTGTACTGCCAGTTGGATGGGTCTGCTTTCGTGTCAACGCAGAAGAAGCCGTCTGCCGCAGACTCAAGGTCATCCATCCATCGGAACCTGGCCTGGCGGGCCACCTCCACTGGTGATTCGTTTCTGTAAAAAATAAAGAAAGAAATAAACCCATCCATCCATTCCTAGTTGTCTCCAGAGTCCTAACACAACTGAACAAAGGTGTAACAAGTAAGGGTGTGTGTGTGTCAGAAATAGCAGGGAAAGCAAACACAGCCCTCAGCAAAGCCCCCCAGAGATGCAACGTGATGGAAACAGTAGCGTCATAACCAAAAAGGCCTCCTCTACCATGGGAGAGGGAAGAAGAAAAATAGCCAGAAAAAGTAGGAGAGGAAGGGAGAGACAGAGAGAGAGAGAGAGAAAGAGAGAGTATAGAGAGGAGGATACATAGACAGAGGGAGAAAAGGATAAGTATGGAGAGAAACTTGGAACAAGAGGGAGGACAGCAGGGGGAGGTGTGAAAGGTGTGTATGTGTTGGGGGTGGGGGGGATAAAAAAAAAGTTCTGCAGAGCCCAGCTTCTTATGGACGCTGTGTAGAGTTGAGCTTTTTAAAGTCAAAGACAACTAGAAGTCTGAATCGATCTATGGAGCAGCTCTGAATGTTAAACCTGCAACCCTTCTGCTAAACACAAACCAGGCCAAGCACTTGGCTACTTAATCATTCCAATATATTCACAGAGCAGGAAGGCAAGTAATGTGTGCTAAATGTGTGTGTGTGTGTGTGTGTGTGTGTAAGAGAGTGAAAGGGTGAGAGAGTGAGAGAGAGAGATAGTTAGGAAAGGCAGCAGCACCTCTGAGCCTCCTTCTCCTTCTTGAGCAGATCGCTCGGGTAGACTGTGTCCGAGGCTGAGTCATCGCTGTCCGAGTGCTCACCCTCCTTCCTCTTGTGTTTCTTGTGTTTCTTCTTCTTCTTCTTGTCTTTTTTCTTCCGCTTACGATGTCTTTCGCTTATATTTTCATCTTCAGTCTCTGGCTCTGAGATTCTGCCCAAACTCTTATCGCTGATAAACACAGGAACAGGATATGGACACATTAACTCTAAAAAACTTTTTATACAGAGAATTTTAAGTCGAACAAGAACATCATGTCAGATTTTGAAACTCTGATCAGGAGTAGTCTAAAGTAACCCATCAGGCCTACTCCTTTCGTTAGTTACAATGTTAAAGGAATGTTCATTCAGTAACCTATAAGTGCCCAGTTATCTGGGTGTGTCCTATTTCATAGGGATGAAATAGACCTTTGTTTAAATCAATGCAATTGGTTTTAACACCAAAAACAGGTGGGTTGGAACTTATTGACCATGGGAAATATAGGATCCTAAAGATAACTTGAGTAAAGAACCATGGCCCACTGCATTTTCAATGGCTCTGATGAATAGCATTTGCAACTACATGATTAACGATACAGTGTGCAAAAATAAAACATCAGAAGTAGTGTGTGTGTGTGCGTGCATGCGTACGTGCGTGTGTGTGTGTGTGTGTGGGGGGGGGTTAAACTGCATTACCTGGGCTCTCTTGACTCCCCTTCTTCACCCTCCTTGGCCTTCTCCAGCACAATGCGATGGAGCGCGAGGGCATCATTGGAGCGGAAACTCTGATTGCTCAGCCATTCTGCCTCTGCTGGTCAGGGAACCAAGAAAGAGAAGTAGAAAGGGAGAGAGCAGGTGAGGGGAAGGGGGAGAGAGAGAGAGAGAGATGGCCAATCAATCGCAATTATCGGCCAGGGGGATTTTAGCGTACAGGATTAATCACAGCTGCAAATTGCCATCTGGGTTGCGGGTATTTCAGCCTGAGGCAACTGAGCCAGCCATGGAGGAGATGGCATGAGTTGCTGCAGGTCAATATGTACAATACAATTTGGTCGACCTGCTACAAAACTGACTGCAGTCAGACTGCCATTGCAGGCGGTGATCAAAAGGAACTGCTGCTTTGCAGTGACTGAAACCTTTGATGTATGTCAAAGTCCTGTGTATGCTGACGCAAAGCTCAGTGACTGGGTTTATACAGTCTATGGATATCTCACCCTAATCTCACAGGTCAAACTGATTTAGCAAGCCTTCTTGCAAGCCAACATTTACAGAATTCTTTTTTCCCACTTCGACTAAATCTCAATTTTTCTAAAAACTATTTAGAAAAGCATGGTCCAAAACAAAGCAATCCTAGCACACCACCTCACTAAACTGCTTTTAGAACATATCTCTGACAGTGAAAACAAGGGATCATATCTATTTCTTCTACACACTTCTCCTTCTAATCCAAAGGAAGACAACAAAACACTGAATATAGCCTAGACTAGTATTTATGGCCTTTAAACCCCTAGGGAAAATGCTGTTAGATAATACTTTTGGAAAGCCAAAGATATGGAGAAAGGGGCACACAACATTAGTCATGGTTTCCATGTTATTTACATAAGTTCTAGTATTAGTATTAGTTCCAAAAAATGTTGTCCATCACCTCATATTACAAATCAGTTGTCTTCACTAGACTAGTCTACCATCAGCATGGGAAGCTTTCTTCATCTAGCAGTTCTTCTCCACCCCCTAGGCTATCTACCAGTAGCAGCAGTAGCAATAACTGTACTGTACTGTTGCTGGTGGCTCACGGCACTGACTCACTGTCCCGTGAACTGTCCTGCGCCACTCATCAACTCCCTTGTGCCACAAGCCTACTGTCCTGTGCACTGTCCCGCCCGCACGACTCATACTGTCTTGTGACACTAGCCTACTCTCACATGGCACTCACCCACTGCCTCCTCATGTGACATACCTACTGTAACTGTACTATACTGTTGCTATTGGCTCGCACTATTCACTCACTGTCCTGTGCTACTGGCCTAACTGTCTTGTGCACTGTCTTGTGCCATTCATACTGTCATTTGACACTGGGTTAGGTTTGTAACAACTGGCAAGTGTCATGGGACAGTGGTGCGGGAAAGTAGTGTAGTAGTAGTGCTGGACAGTGCATAGGACAGTAGATGAGTGGCGCAGGACAGTGTACAGGACAGCAGGCGGGTGGCACTTGCCACCAGCAACAATACAGTACAGTTTTTGCTCCTAATGCCTCTCCTATCTAGCCTGTCTTACTCAAATTAATATTACAAACTTATTTTTCAGACTTTTGAGAATGTTTACATGTATGAAATACGGACACTTTAATTATGTGTTCAACTAATGTAGATTTACAGGCCAAAGAGCAAACTACATAGATAGATAAATTGTTTTATTATCCCATAGGAAATTCTGGTATCCTTAAGCTTCCACAACATGGCATACACATGACGTACATGCATTATGAAAAATACAGAGAATAAATCCTATTATGTGTGCCTTTTAGGGTACTAAGTTGTTTGGTGCGGAAGTAGTGTAGAACGTGCAGGAGGATGCTATGGTAACCCTAGTACAAAAGTGTCAGTGCAAGCATTTCCAGTGCAGATTCTGTTCCAGGCAGAGTATAAGTAAGCTACATATTATAAAATTATTACATCTATATACAGCTATAAGCATCACAAAAGCCTAGTCCAGGCCTTTATCTTCAACAACTAACTTCTAGATTGAACGGTGGTCAACAAATCACCTTGTTAAACTGCGACTTATGACACCTGACAGCATCAACTGAACTACCCTGACCTACAACTGAGACATTATATTAATTTCAAGTTTTAGATAAACCCCATGAACTTACACATACAAAGAGTAGCCAACAAAACTCCAGTTTTCAGACATTAGACGACTAAGTGCTCACTATCTTACGATCAGTGATACAACTGGGCTGGTCATATAGTTATATGCTGTTTATCACCATTGTTTCCTTACTGTATAGCTCATTTTCTGTGGAGGCTATAAGATTCGCTATGTGTAACGTTAGCACTTCAACTTAAACTTTGTCAGACACTTCTGATCTGATCTGCGCCCCTGCAGATTCCAAACAAGCAAGCAATACCATGTGTACAAATTAAAACCAATGAATGGCATCTTGATCTGTACCAGAAATGTCCAACACCTCATCCAAACCTTACCTTTAGTAGCGCTGTCTTCTTTTTTAGCTGATATTCCTTGAAACGCTGGAAACAAGGCCATTTCGTCTCGGAAACGATTAGAAAGTAGTCGCAGAAATTTTACGTCACTATCGTCGCAACCCAAACACAAGCTTCTGTTTCGCACCTCCAAGTTTTGACCATGACCTGACAGTTTGCGCAAAACAAGGATTAATTTTACATCTATGGTTTGGCACTCTCCCATGTCATTCAACTGCAATTAATTTCTGTCAACATTAATAAATTATTGCAAGAAATCATGGTCGAGTCGAGTTTCATTCGGTTTATTTATGTGATTTTGTGACTTGGACATCCTTGTCTAATGTTTTCTTGATGGGCGGCAGGTGTTTCCCTGTTTTTATTAATCAAAGTGGAGATGTGGAAATATAGAATACGTGCATTGCCACTGTGTTATTTCATCGTTTTTACAGATCATCAAATTCATAGTTTTGTAGAAAATGAGGATCCACGAACTTGCCTGTTGCTTCAATTAACCCTGGCCTACTTAATTTTCGTTGATTTGAATGGTTTGTAATTCTATGAGTGCACATCCTGCCACAAAACTAGATGGTGCGCCAGTTGAAATTAACTCAAATAGCTAGGTCTTAAGCATTGAAGCTATACACTTCACATAACAAAAGTAAAAAATACCTAACAATAAACGCTGACTTATCCCCTGTAATGGGCGCACTCTGTTAGGCAGACCATTCACCAAAAGGCTGAACTTGTTCCACAAATAGGCTACGAACAAATAATTAAATGAACCCGTCTCTCCTCTGTCGTTTTAAATTCCGCGACGGTTTGCACATAGTTCCGTGATATTTCCAGTGGCCAATCATTTTTCACCACACATCCTCAAGAGGAGCCGTGTGGCTAATCTCTATAGCCTATGACAGTATATCTTACTCTACATCACAATCAATTGTAAAACGCTAAAATCTTTACCACCATAAGTATGCACATCATAACCAACTATGGTTACCAATGATATATTCTTGTATCCACCACCAAAGCTAAATTGAGCGCCATTGCTTGACGCATTGCAGATCTAACGTAACCAATCACAGACCTCCTTACATGGAAAATACTATTGCAGGTCTGGAGTAACCAATCGCGCACTTCCTCACAGAATTAGCCGCAATTTCTCTAGCATCAACAAAAGAGAGTAGACCACAACGTGGAACGTATTCTTCCGCCGAAATAACTTAGTACCAAATTATTTTTAAAAAGCGGTTAGTGTTCAGGCCTCTGTCAATGGGGCATTTAACTATCTATTCACAGACGCTGACAGCATTGCGGTAAATTAATAAATATATAAATAACAGTATACGTGCGCCTGCGAATGTGTGAATGAGTGCATTTATTTGTGAAAGCCTGCTTATTGTGTGTGTGTGTGTGTGTGTGTGTGTGTGTGTGTGTGTGTGTGTGAGAGAGAGAGAGAGAGGGGGGGTTAGCTGAGATGTTGATATTATTTTATTAAGATAAAAAGATAAAAATCACTGTGCAAGAACAGTATCCAACTGGTCATAATACCAAAGGCCTACTTGTTGTAGCAAATTACTGCAACATAATTATTGTATAGCAGTGTATGGTCTTTTTAATCTTCCGACAAAGTGGTTCTGCTCATGCATGTTTTCGTCTAATTTGATGCTTGTGCCCACAATCACATAAAGTTACTTTCAAATGAATATTGAATTACTGTCATAAAGTGGCATAAAACAATTATAAAATTTTAACCAGAAATGTGGAATAAATAGCCTGTACAATTATCCCATGGTGGATGCTTGATAAAAATAATGTCCAGAATGAAACTTTAGTTGGTTAGGCAGGTTATATGGATCAAAAAACACTATTGTGCACACAACAGCTTATTATGTTTGAAGTATTCTGATTGTGAATCCGAATGTTATTATGAGTGCTTTTGGCACGATGCCTTTCAGCAAGTGATCAAATATACCTTCTGATGTTTTTTTTTTTTTCGCGCAGCGCTGGGCCACTGCATTAGCCTAGTTGAAATGAGAAGGGGGAGGGTTATGAACTGCGCTCTGCAGTGGGGATATACGGAAGTGAGTGAGCCAGGGCTGTGCGGCGGAGGAATACACGCAGTTATATAGCCCACAGAACACTTGTGACACACATCCTCAGTTGTGTGATAGAGGTGTAGACGAGAGCCCACCGTCCTTGTAGAATAGCTTGTGAAGACCGACCCATAAATACCGTCAGAAATGGTATGTATCATATTTATGGAACTCATGTTGTTTATTATCATTTAGTATGGTAATTTTTGTTGTGAAGGCATTACTTATAAAAGCTACCTAAATTGTTTGAAGGCTTCGTGTGACAAGTTCGGAATTCGCTCATGACATTACGTTAACGGTATACGTTCAGTTAGCCTGCACTGCTTCCTAGAAAGATTCTAAGACGCCCCGACAAACTGCAACGTTAGCTGTTTGACTTTTTCCTTCATCTTGCATAATGTCTTCACATCTGAAATGTTAACGTTACACATGCTGTTTGGGTGGTGTCTGTCAACGATTGCACGTCTGTTGAGGCTGGGTTTTCTCGAGGTAGCTTGAATCGTGGCTAAAAAGAGACTCTGGTGCAATTACACTTGACACCCGTGTTCAAACGAGACCTAACGTTAATACATTAGTTAGAACACGACTTTGCTAGCAAGCTATCACTAGCCATCATAGCAAAGTTATAGATAGATGTTTGACATATTTAGGATGCGGTGTGTGCGGAATGCATTTTTGAATGAATGAAACTTATGTAATAACATCAACAGCGGTGCGAAAATGCATATCGACATTGTTTTAGTTGTGATTAAGTTGAAGAATAACCGGTTTCCTTGGAACTTCTTTAACCACAGAGGTCCACGTTGCCTTTTACCAACAGTTACTGTTAACTGTTCAACAATCACGTTAGCCAGTCAGTGTCTGGTCAGCATCAAAAGGCGCTCATGTCGAAGTGTGGTATTAAGATGTATTTCAGCCTGTGAGCTTACCATTGTCAGATAGAGATTGGCTAAACAAAATGCCTTTGACAGGGTGTCAGTGATCTAGAAGTTTATACAGCTGGAAAATGCAACGCTAGATGAGCAGATAACCTTAATTAATTTATTTGCCAATTCGTCTGTCGCCGACGTTAGCGTCTACTACTGTAAGTGTAGAATGGTATGGGCAGGATTAAACTGGAGGATCATACGAACATCCTTCATAACGACGTAAATATGAGTTTGCTGGACATTATTATTTAGTCTGTTCGCTGTTGCTACAGTTCGATTGGTAAGTTGTCACTTACGCTGGCTGCTTGTTGACACTGGATTTGGAAAGCTCATTATCATCAGTTTAGGCGTGTTCTGTGAAACGATGAATCACTGACAAACGATTCACTGAACAGTTTCCACCCCTTGTTTATTTTGTCGGGTAGCTTAATGATGTGATGAATTAAATTCATTGGCAAACTGTTGTGTAGCTGACCATTGTTTCGCGGCTTCAGTGTAGATTTATGCGTCGCCATTTAAAACACACCGATCTATGCGGCTAATAATTTAGAGAGTCTCACGCCATCCTCGTGGACGTTGAGCTAATTGCGTTGTCTAACTAACCATATGACGCATCAAAAGCGCAAATTGCATCCTACTTGTTACGGTGTTTCAAAACCTCCGTTGTTGCCTTGGCATACATTTTCAGTACACTCTTGTGGTTGCATGGCTCTCCACTTGATCATGCTCCGCGGAGATATGTGACGTGCGCTGTTGGTTGATTTGGAAAAAAGACGTCCATATAATGTTTGAAGCCGTGTTTGGCGTTTAGTCAGGTCATAGATTCGGTCTGCTAGCTCTTTTTGGGCTTGTGCGGCTGTATGACAGATGTATGGGTATTTTTTTACACTGGTCCCCGCGATGGCCTCGGGGTCCCTGACCCAACTTCTCCTGGAGTCACGCCATAGGATTGCGCGTGTTGCCATAAAATGAACTGATGTGCTTTTCCATGCAGAAAGGTCTAGAAGCTTGGCCGCTGCGCATCTTCAAAGTGTTTGTCTGCAGTCCCCAAGAAAATCCACCAAACATGCTTTGTCTTCCTCCTTTGATACAGTTGCATGAGTTTCAGGGTCATGGGCTACAATAAATAATGCTCTTTCACATCATGCTTGCACAGCAGCTAGTAATGGCATGTTATCTTGTGCGATTGTATAGTGTATATGACATGAATGCCATTAAGAGATCCTGCTAAATGCATTGCATTGAGAATGCATTGAGCGACCCAACTAAGTGGTTACTCTTTATCCTCACACTGACAGAAATATGGATTTGGTTGCAGTTGGTATCCTTTATACTTATGTCCTGTCTACCAGTGTAAAGTGTATACTCACATGGTTTGTATGCCAAATTGTGTCATGGTAATGGAGTTGAGTTTATATCTTCACAGCAGTCATTAGTGGATCTGGCTTAGGAATGCATGATCAACATGGTTAGTAGGGAGTTTGTAGGAAGGTCATTAAATGGACTGCATTTATATAGCACTTTTCTACTCCTACGAGTACTCAAAGCGCTTTACAGAGTATGCCTCAAATTCACCCATTCACACACATGCATTCCACACCAGTGGCGGAGGCTGCCATGCAAGGTGCCAATTTGGGGTTTAGTATCTTGCTCAAGGACACTTCGAAGAGGTCAGGCAGAGTGGGGCTGGAACCTTCAACTCTTTGATTGCTGAACAGCACCTCTACCACCTGCGTACCACTGCTCCCCCCCCCCACACACACCCCCTTATCGTTCAGTGGGACCCCCCACCCCCACCCCTGCTCCCCTCCTCCGTTGCATTGGCTGTGCCTCAGGGGCAGCCCCGCAAACATGGTGTGAAAGTGGCAATACTACGCTGATTATCAGCTCGTCAGCCACTAGCTCCCTGGGCCTGCAGTTCAGCTGTGATACTGTGTGTGTGTGTGTGTGTGTGTGTGTGTGTGTGTGTGTGTGATTCCATCCAAGTGCTAGCTCATACCTACGGAGCATCTCCAAAATTGAGGCCAGATTCCAGGCGATGTTGCGCAGCACTTTTGTATCCAGGCCAAATTCCTGGCAGCACTGAGTGGTGTGTGAGATAGAGGGTGGGTGTGTGTGTGTACGTACGCTGGAGAGCGCCTGACCTGGCATGAGTCCAGCACTGGAGCTGTGGTGCAGAGGAAGACATGGCCCTACTCTGGAGAGAAGGGAGATAAATGGACGAAAAGTACAATCGTTCCCTTGGAGGATCTCAGAGGAAATCTGTCCCACCCAGTACTTCCCAGTATGGAACATTTTGACACAGAATAGGTTGAGCTATCTTGCATATTTTGTCCTCCTTATCTTAGACTGTAGAGAAGGCTGACAAAGATTTAGAGAATAATTCTAGACAGAAGTGTTGAAGCCTTCTCAGCAGAGTATTTCCCTCTTTAACCAAATGAAGTGCATATGCATGAAGCAGGCCCAAATGAATTGCTGGTAGTTGAAGTGTTACTGAGTGGTCAGCAGGTTCTTGATAGAAGAGATGCCCAGCAGCATGGGAAATAAAAGAGGCAGAAGAAGAGGTCAGGAGGTTGGTGGACAGATGGATAGCCACACTGAAAAAAAATTGGTTTAGAAATGCAGGGGGGGGGTTCTGGCAGGTGAGGTCCACGCTTGATTCGGAGCTGTCAGGACTATCCATTGACCTGTCTGCCTGGGCCACCCTTACCTAATCTAAGCCAACCAAATCTGTGCCGCCACTGGCAGAGAGCTCTGGGGTGTCATCTCTTTCTGATTTCATGGTGGCACAGAGGGGTCAGAACTGGACAAATCTGAGCTTGAGTCACGGAAACGGATCTTCCCCTGACGGTGAAACCGATGCCAAGCCACTGACAGCCTAGCTTGTGGGCGGCGGGGGACAAACGGGCCTTCCAACCTGATCTGACAGACATCCGTCGGGCCTTAGCTGCTCTCCACCCCCCACACATATACCCTGCTGATAGCCAGACACTCAATACAATGCACCAGCAGGAGGTAGCCACAGCAATTCAGACCTGGGCATAGATGGGTGTCAAAATACTGGCAAGCTGCTGGGCTCTCACGGCACTTCAGTCTCTCTCTCTCTCTCTCTCTCTCTCTCTCTCTGTCTCGTTCTCTCTCGTTCTCTCGCTCTCTCCTCTCTCTCTGTTTCTCTCTCCCCATCCTTGTCTCCCTTGCTCATTCTTTCTTCATCTTTGGCCACCTGCTGCCTCCTCAGGCTGGGTTCAGACAGGTCTCTCTGGAACCAGCAGCAGCAGGAGAAGAACAAGGAGGAGCAAAAGGCACCAAAGAGGAAAACTAGGGCAAGAATTTCAATAACGTGAGCGTGAAGATTTCCAGCTTTTTTTATTTATTGATTTATTTGGTCGTAACCCTGCCCCCACCCCACCCCCCGTCAAAATGAGGAAGATGCACCCCAAGAAGGCGGCCATGTACGCGGTGGAGGAGGACTCGCTGGTGACCCTGTCCATGGTGTACGAGCTACTGGACCAGCAGCAGTACTTCTACAAGGAGCTTGTGGAGCTACAGGAGCGTAACTACAAGTCCTTCCTGCAAATGCTGGTGGAGTCCAGCAACGGGCGCGTGGACGCCGTGGTCAAAGAGCTGCGGGACCTGAAGAACGGCCTGCAGGCGAGCCGCGCCGAGCTGGCTGAGGTGCGCCACGAGGGCCGGCAGACAGCCAAGCGGGCCGAGGCGCTGGCCGAGGGGCTGGTCATGGTGCGCACAGCGCTGGACGGCCTGGCGGGAAGGAAGGGAACAGTGGTGGGGCCCGGAGGGCTCGTCGGCGCCGGAGGTGGCGGTGGGGTCGTCGGGGCTGGTGGAGGACGTGGAGGGGTCAAAGCCCCAGAAGCCAAACCCCCAAAGGGATACCAGACTGAGCCCAAGGCTAAGAAGCTGGTGGCCAACCTGACTGCAATCCAGTTCGACAACATCCAGGTTCAAGAGAGCATGTACCCTGTAGCGTGTTGCATAGAAAGACTGGTTAATATTTAGAGGGCAAGTTCTATGAGGTTATTATCAGTTCTGCTATAGGTGGTAGCTTTTGAAATGCTTGAGTAAAACAACCTGTAAGAAAGAAAACCCTAAATGCTTTTTAGCCTAAATGTGCTTGACTGCCAGACTGCATTCCAGAATACAACCCTTCATGTCATGCTGTGAAACCTCTGCATGTATGCAAAATGATACAGCAGTATTGAATAGCACCTCTACTATAGATGCATCAAGGGGTCAGAAACATGGAAAGTGTGTGTGTGTGTGTGTGCACGCGCGTGCATGTGTGTGCGCATGTGATGTCTGGCTGAACCTTGCTGATGTAGTATGCATTCTCTGCGTGACAGATTGGAGCTGGCCTCTAAATTGCAGGGAGATGGGAATATCCGGTGATTAAAGGGAGACCCTACTAGCAGATCTTAAAGCAGTTAGCATTGGCCGTGTGTGTGTGTGTGTGTGTGTGTGTGTGTGTTTGTTTGTGTTAGATGGCGCTGGGGCGTCAGTGTGTGGCTCACTACCGGATGCTCAATCGTTACTGTGTGTTCTCACATGATTAGATGATCTGTGTGTGTGTGTGTCATGAAAAGGTCACTCGCCAGTTTGAGGCTGTGGATGGGGAGGGAAGTAGTGCAGTACCTTAATTTCCTTCGGGATTAATAAAGTAACTCTACTCTACAAGGAGAACTACAGTGGTTTCCAGTTTTTCTGCACTTAGTGTGTATGTCTTGATTGATTGAATTATTAATTAATTCATTCATTCATTCATGTTAAACAAGTCTGATTCCTTCCTTCCAAAAAGCAGAAGTTTGTTGGCGATGAAGCAAAGCCTGATTAATATCTCTCTTCCTCTTCCTCCATTTTTCCCTTTCTCCTTCCCTCTCTCTCTCCATCCCTCCCCTCACAGGCCGACCAACTGACAGAGGAGCAGATTGCTGGTGAGTACATGTGTAGAAAGGCTGTCTGCACTTTTCCCCCGTCTGCGAGTGAATAATTCATATGACTGAGCTTGCCTCTGTCTCTGTGTGTGAGTGTGTATGGCTGCGTGTGTGTGTCTGTGGCCTATCACTGATTAAGCCCATCTATCAGTGCTTAACACACCCCTTTATCAGAGTCTAATGAGTACTGTCTGAGATTAATACTAGTGATTAAGGCAGTCCATTAGAGAGGCTGTGCAGGGATCCATTTAGACTGCTGTTGATGTTTCCTGCTGGCTTGCAAGAAATTGGGACATGCAGCCAGCTATCTGAGAGCAATAAAATATTTATCAATAATCGTACTGCTCCACATCGCGCAGCAGTCTCTGCACACTCCCAGTTTGCCCGCAAGCACCCCGACCAACTTTTGAGTTGGACTTTTTGATGGCGGGAAGTGTTGTTTTTATTAATTTATTTATTTGTTTGTTTATTTATTTTTTGGGAGGGGCTCAGATTCATTCCCGTTACCTGCAGCAAGAATCTGCACCAGTTCTCCTAAGATTAGGTTCCAGCATTTTTTATCTCACCTGAGTTTTCCAAGCTTTTTTTCTTTGAAGTGTGGATGAATTGTTGATCCTCTTTCATGCTTTTTTAAATTATATTTTTCTTTCTGATGTGGATCCTCTCTTTATCTTGCTGGCTTTCCCTATCTTTTTGCACTAGCCTGCACCCCCTCTCTCTCCCTCCCATGATTAAACTCTCTCTCTCTCTCTCTCACTCTCTCTCCTCCTTGTGCACACAGAGTTTAAGGAGGCTTTCTCCTTGTTTGACAAGGATGGCGATGGCACCATCACGACCAAAGAGTTGGGTACGGTGATGCGCTCGCTGGGCCAGAACCCCACTGAGGCGGAGCTGCAGGACATGATCAACGAGGTGGATGCGGACGGTGAGTGTGTGAGGGCCGAACTGGAGTGCACTTAAAGACCTTATCCTTATCAGGGAATTGGGAAATTTAGTGGCACACAGACATTACTGCTGGGGTGGTCATGTATTGTTGGGAAATAGCATAGGAGGCTCTAAAATGAGGGAAATCCGTATAGGGTCATACAGAAATGACTGTGGAGAAGTGCGTGTGTGTGTGTGTGAGAAGTAGTAATTTGGGCAGAGACTATTTCGCTTCACAGACCCATAAGAAGATGTTCTTAGCTGCGGACATATATACATCTCTGAGGGATTGAGGTGTTCAGCCATGATACTTTGTTCATCTTTCTAGCTTCTATGTGGGTCAGACTGCAGCAAAGCCGGTTGAATAACTGCAGGTAATAATGGGCCCATGAATCCCTTACGTAATCCACTTTCCCTCCCAGTGCAGCCCTGCCTGCTGCACACGCGCTCCTTGTGACCCCTGGGGGGGAGGGGATAATCAAGGCCTGCCTCTGGGCCTCGCACTAGCCCAGGTAGCCAGGTAGCACATTAGCAACACTGTTCACATAGCAAAGAGCAGCAGTTGAATGCACACATACACACACACACACACGCACACTCACGCTCACAAGGGACATGTAGTTGTCCAATCACCTTAATGACCTTTGGGAATAATGTGACACACACACACACTTGAATGCGCTCTCTCTTTTCTTTTTCTCTCTCTCTCTCTCTCTCTCTCTCTCTCTGTCTCATATACACAACCCAGTGAAATGGACCATTGCATAATTCTGTCTTATTTATGGGTTGCTGTGTAGGCATTGGTGATGCCTGGAAGCAAATTATAGAATATTAAATCTCACCCACAAACACACACACTCACCTAATGCACCCAGGGAGCAGTCTGTAGTCCCGGCTCATATCCCATGGGGCCATGAGTGTTCAGTGCACACTGGGGACTGCGAACCCCAGGGCCCAGCTGGGTGTAGATACTCATCACATTCTCCTACACGCCACCATATGCCAACAGAGAGGGCAGTTACTACCACTCCCATATCTGCACACAGCATAAGGATTCAGGCTGCTCTGTGGGGCATTGCACAAGCGCCAGTGCTTTATAACTTGTTGGTCACTGCGATGTGTTGTCGGCTGGTTGGTTTAATAAGAACGCCAGGGTGTAGCTATGGAAACTGAGGATGCATCAAGCTGTAGTCTGAGGCTAACAGCCTGGAAGGTGGAACAGGGGTCCACCATCCTAGCAGATGGAGACAGGTTAGATATGAGGAGACAAGAATCTTATCTTGTTGATGGTAATTTAAATATGTTAGCTGGGATTAACCAAGGATGCACCAATCGGTAGTTGCGATACTGATTCTGATGCATGGGTTTTGCATAATGGTCGATACCCGATACTGATCCAATATCCCCATTAAATTAGATGTGCATCATCCTCAGCCTTTATTCCCATACTCTCCTGTCGCCATTATTTTCAAAGCCAAGACAAAATAGAACAAAATAACATAGACATGAATTTAATAAATTGTTATTCAGAATAAAATAAATAAATAAATAAATGTGTGTGCCGGTGTCATTACATTGTATCTGATTTATGGGAGATCTGTCTTGCAATATGCAAGTTTTGTTATCCTTTTGGTGAGTAACGTTTGGCTGCTACATTAGTGACAAGTAGACTCAACATGAGGTTCACTAACAGGAAGTTACCATCTAGGTTAAACCATCTAGTAACCATATAGGCTATCTATCTAGGTTAAGTATTTGCAGTTTGTTCATTAAAACTTACAGTAAATGACCTTAACTTTGCGATCATTTTGTTAATAGCACTTATAATAGTTATAGAAAATGAGCTTTCATACCTAGCCGCTGTACTGACGTGACTTGCTGTAGTGTCTATTCTTTGCATGCCAGCTGAGTGCACAGTAGTGTAGTGGGGTTGTTGCAGTCATGCAGTTCAGGAAACGGATGGGCACGTGGATCGGCAAATTTTTCCGATCCAAGTATTTTTTTCATATCAGGACCTATATCCGATCCAAATATTCATAGTAGTTCATATGTTAATATTATATTAGCAAGCAATAACCTCATAAACCTTGTGGTGTTTTGTTTCTCACCCCTAACAAGCAAGGCTGTTCAATCTGCTCTCCAACTGGCAATATAGGTCTGCACAAGCCCCACCCCCTCCTTTTTGAGGTTGTGTCCGAGGCCTTTGTGTGCAATTCCACTTTAGGGCATTTGACCACATAATGCACTTTCAGCATACAAAACTGTAAGGCAGAATAGCACAGGACGGTCTCTTTTCCAGCCTAATGATGTACTGGAAATGTCACTGTCTCACTCATCACTTACACTCACTCTCTCTCTCTCTCTCTCTCTCTCTCTCTCTCTCTCTCTCTCTCTCTTTCCCTTTCCCTTTTCAGGAAATGGCACCATCGACTTCCCAGAGTTCCTTACCATGATGGCCAGGAAAATGAAGGACACAGACAGCGAGGAGGAGATCCGTGAGGCCTTCCGAGTGTTTGACAAGGTGAGACTTTGCAGACTGTTTTTTTTTTGTGTGTGTGTGTGGCCGCATATTTGTGTGAGGTCATGGACACGGGACCTCCTTGGAGTTCCCAGGCTCAGTGAGATGAGGATTTCCTATGATCTCCTCATGCGTACTGATCTGAGATCTGATTGCATTGTGTCAGTTATATCAGAAGAGGCCTAACTTTGAGATTTGAACGTTGCATTAGTCCATTTGATGATGGGATTCTGAGTGGTCGTTTATGAAAGGAAATGTGTAGTCTCTCATCACTGTGGATCTTCAGCAATGGGGCCATCCGCTTATTAGAATGTGCCACTTCATCAGAATAGATCCTATCCAAGACATTCAAATGTGGTGATAAACTATTTGAATAACACACACACGTGCACACAGCCACACACACACACACACAGGCGAGTTGTAGCAGTCCTCTGACATTTATTCTGCTCTGTCTCAGGATGGGAACGGCTACATCAGTGCAGCGGAGCTGCGTCATGTCATGACCAACCTGGGCGAGAAGTTGACGGACGAGGAGGTGGATGAGATGATCAGAGAAGCTGACATTGACGGAGACGGACAGGTCAACTATGAAGGCAAGGATTTCTTTATGTCTTTATTTATGACTGAAAAGTCTTGGCTATTGGTGGCTGCCAAGGCTTATGACGGACAAACGCTATTTCTGGGGATGCTGTCATTATTTGTCTTATGATTAAAACACATATACTCTCTGTGTCACTCATACAGACCACATACACATTTCTGGTTTTGTATATTTAATCAGTTTTGGAATCGTAGAAATTAAATTTAACTGAACAGCAGCTGTCAGCAAGTAAACATAGCAAGGTAAACGACACAAGATTCATTACTGCATGTTGATAACACAGGATAGGCATAGCTCATTTCCCATTGTTGTCTTCCTGATGAATCAGGGATTGCTTTTTTCAAACATTTGCAGATTGGTTCATCCACATTTGTTTGTGAATAGCGAGTTCTCTGATAAATTCAAGGTGGACAGCATTTCCAGATTGTTCCATTTCAGGAACTGTAAATCACTGAAACACTGTAGATGAGTAGGTCAAATGTAACAGGCTTGTTTCGCGTTTGAACAAATCCGAATCAGTCTCTTTTTTTGTCTTGGAAAAACCTAAATTAATTACTATTGTTTTGAACAGACAAGCTCTGTACTGGCTACTGGCTTAGTCCTCTCACCTTTCTCAGACATTGTGCAATAGAGGTTCTCTTCTGATGCAGTGGCACATTGGAGTGTGTTGAGAGAATGTGTGAGGGTGGTAAATGGGATGTTGATGACTGATTGCAAGTTTTTGGTCTAATAGTGTTTTTATTTATTTATTCTGTTTTTCTCCTTCACAGAATTTGTACAAATGATGACGGCAAAGTGAAGTGCCCCTGTCCTCTCCTGACCTCCTTAGAAGATTAAAAAAGAAAGAAAAAAAATCAGTCAAATGTTTTACTTACCTCTTGCAAAAATATTCATCTATTCATACTGTTTCTGTATAGAAAATATAACTGAATGTTAAAAATTTAAAAATGTCCTTAAAAATTAAAAAGACATAAAAAAGACAAAAAATAATGTTGAAAAGAGGAAAAAAAAATCTAACAACAAAAACGATCTGCATGTACTGACTAGTGGTCCTGTTCCAGACGATCAAGCTTAGATCATCCGTAAAAGACTACAGAATACTCTTAATCTATACCAATAACCCACGAGCTACAGGAGCCCCTAAGACAGCACTCAGCTCCAACTGCTGAACCGGTTCCATTTGCTACTCATGGCAGTGTTTGGGTTGGCCACTCTGTCCTCTTTCTTCTCCTCATTTTTTTCTTTTCTTTCTTTCCTTCTTTCTTTCTTTCTTTCTTTCTCTTTCTTTTTTCTGTTGTTGGTGCATGCAGCTTGAGACTGGAGCCGTAGTCTGGACAGTCTGTTGGCATTGTCCATTTCCTGCTGGTGTTTTCTGATTGGTTGTTTGTGGAAGGTGGGGGTGTGGTTATGGGTAGGGTGTGGTCTGGCAGACTGAAGAAGTCTTTGGCTTTGGGCTGAGGCGGTGTGTTCACGTGCTGGTCGGACATTCGGATGTAGACGAGCTCCAAAGTCAACCCCATGAACTGAGTCATATTTGCATGCTTTTTGATTGGAGAGCAAGACGTGAGACCGATTACTAGCAGACATTAAAGTTATAAAAAATTATAATTTTTTTTCCCGACTGTTGATTAACTTTCTTTTTTTAATGAAGGCAATAAGCTCTACTCATGAACTCATGGTCATCGCAGGTGGACTGTTTTCCTTTTTCCTGTTGTTGACTGTTGCAGAATTGAAACCTTGAAACCTTCCTCAGATTATGAATCATGAAGGGTCATATCCTCTTAACTCAGAACTTGTGTAGCATGAACAATCCCAAACCTAGAATTCAAAAGCATTTTGAGTTGAGTTTTGTCCATGTTTTGATTGGCATTCATGCAACTCCCAAGCAAGAAACCTCACATTTTTTGTTTTTGTCCGATAGTGTGTGAACGCACCAAGACATGATGAAATTGCAGTGAGCGTGGGGGGATGGGAGGGGATGTTGTATTGTATGAATGGGATCTGTGCTGTTTGCTTAAATAATTCTAAAAAAGAAACTTAAGAGATATTTTTAAGAAAATGGAGCATTTATCAAAAAAAGGCAAAAAAAAATCTATATAGAAGTTTTAAAAACAAATACGACATGTTTGGCATGTTAGGAAATATTTGGAGTTTTGTTTTTCATGTGTGTCGAGCCTTTCTGGAAGGCAGCGAAGGGTGTGAGTCAGTGAGGTGGGACTTAAGTCTTCAGTTTGGGGAGGGGGGGACCTCGCACCTCTGAGTAGGGAACGTTCCTTAAGTTTCTTTGGTTGAGGGGAGACACGGTTGTACCACAAGCATCTTCTGTTTGTTTGTTTGTTTGTTTGTTCTTGCATTTTTGTTTTGTTTTTTTTCCTCACAAGATCTCGAGATCTGCAAGTCTCTGCAGAGATTTCTATCTCTGTGTCTTCTCATCTTTTTAAGTTCAGGTTATGTTCATTCCAAGTTGTACATGCTAGTCTTTTAATTGTTTTTTCCAATAAAAAAACATGAACTTAAACAAGCATAATGGTGGTGTCTTTACTGTTCCCTTATTGCATGTATAGGGTCATCAGATAATACTACTATTAGTACTACTGGCTACTACTACTGATAATACTATTACTACTACTACTACTTGGGTCAGAGAACACTGCTTCTTTTTGTACGATCCAGTGCATGATCTGACTTTCTACCCATCTCTGTCTATTCACCCACTAATATACTGTATGTAAATCTTCACAAATATGGACTGATTGTCCAGTCTACATACTTCATGCATGTTTAATGTTAAATATTGCTGTCTTTGCTTTAACAAACCTGTAAAAAAAAGCTGACCCAAGACACTGAACATGCAATGGGTGACTGATAAAATTGCAGATATAGAAGTACTGATATCAAAGAGGCCTTTGATCATTTAAATAAGCTGGTTTGAGCTGGGGCAGATGTATTAGCAGTATCTAATTAGACAGAAATGGTTAACTGCACAGCGATCCTTGAACTCCCTTACCCAGTGTTTGAGTATATACACTAGTGCAACGCTTCTTTATTTTTTCTCCTCTTAAAGAATGTCTGTCTTTGGAGATGGGGTGAGTTGCCAGGGCAACGCAGTGGAGCAGGAGCACTGGATGAGGGTGATTTGAAGAAGACTCGTGGGAGTTGAGCCGAGGTAGCGATGCTTACAGCAGTGTCTGCCGCCACCGCTGCTGTGAAAACCATCCATCTCTCCACCCGCCGCCACCACTTCTCCTCTTCATCCCTCTCATCTCCCCATCTTTTCTGTCCTCCTTTTTCATGCTATTCCACTCATTTGTTAAGGCTCTATGACCAATAAGCATACGGTTTTCTGTTGTCTGCTATTTTGAAAGTCTCAGAAGCACATTTGTTGTGAATCATAAAGCATAATTCTCCCTTGGCTCAGCAGAAGACCTCATTGAAATAAGAAATGCTGTAATGGCGTGTGCAGCCCTTTAGTAATGGCTTAATTCCACCCTGTTCCATTCCCTCACATTGTGCACATCATGGAGTTGAAATCCTTAGCTTCTACATCAACAGCACAGGCATGGAAGGAACATCTGCCCTAATTAGGTAGATGATCAGCTGCAATAATGGGGTTCTTCCAGCCTCATCAAAAATGATCACATATCTAGAAAATTACAGAACAGCACGAGATGCCTGTGATATGGGAAAAAAAGAAAAATCCTAAAAAACAAAATGGGACAACTGGGTGAAAAAAAGCAAACGTGTAGATGAAAGATGGCATAGGATGCTTTCTCCCTGTGAGAGCCCTGTGAAGAGGGCTGGTTAGTGATGTTTAGTTACCATGTTCAGCAGGAATGTTGGTTGTAAGGCTGTGTGCATGTATGTGTGTGCGTGCGTATGTGTGTGTGTTCAGTGGTGGGGAATGGAGCGTGGTGACAGGCGCGTTGAAGAGGGGTAGGGATGCTGAGGGTTGGGGGAGGCTATACTGGTTCAGTGTAGCATCGCTTGAAGAGCCTATGACTCCTGGCTTCTATTGTGTGTGTGTGTGTGTGTGTGTGTGTGTGTGTGTGTGTGTGTGTGTGTGTGTGTGCATGTTCTGGTCCTCTTATCTCTCGCTCAAGAAATAAATAGGAGTAAGACACAAAACAATGTGGGTATGATGAGATCTGTCTTTTATTTGAATTCAAATTAAAATCTGATCCTTTTAAAATCCTGTCAGTTTTTAACAAAGCTGAAACTCCAAATCTCAATAATGATTTAATGCTGAGAAGCAGGTAAAATGAATTCAAATCCCTGCAGATATTAACAACACAGAATTAAAAACCAAAGCCTTCTAAGGGAAAAGGGTACAACAGCACACAGTATATCACAGTATATCACCTACCTATATCACCAACAGAGAAACATCCTTCTTTCTTATTGCATAATGTTTTGGCTCAGCTCAAAAAGCATGCATACATCCACTGTACACAATTATTATGACACTTCCAGCTATGACAACCCAACCCAACTCTACTGCTGAGAGGAATGAATGGAGGAAGGGAGAGAAGGAAACAACAGAGAGGAGAGAGAGCGAGAGAGAAGGGAGGAGAGGAGATGGGGGAAGGGGTGGGCGGACAGTCCGCGACTCCCATGACAGTTACCAGACAACATGCCCAAGACTACTGCGTTGTGGTTAACATGACGCAGGCTGTGGAGAATTAGTGCAGAACTAATGCCATCTTGGGTTCCTTTCTGACAAAGTCTTCTCATCTTCTTATACAGACATATATTATACTGGTGTGTTTCTTTTGCAAATACTCTAACATAAAGTCAATACACCCACGCACAGGCTTCCTGCCATCATAGCAATCTGCAATTTGCAAAACTGACAGTGCAAGAGGGGGACGCTTCGAGAACTATTAATTACTTCATCTGGTGTGTGTGTGTGTGTGTGTGCACGCAGGTTGAAAGGGTATGGGAGAGAGTATAAGTCTCTGAATGGGCATGCATGTGTGAATGTGTGCATTTAA
This sequence comes from Tenualosa thibaudeaui, assembly GCA_027481765.1. NCBI lineage: Eukaryota > Metazoa > Chordata > Actinopteri > Clupeiformes > Clupeidae > Tenualosa > Tenualosa thibaudeaui. The sequence goes on along the minus strand of JAIFZK010000013.1, from coordinate 9,112,052 downwards.
GTGTGTTCGTGTAAATGGTGGGGGAGGGTAGATATAGATAGAAGTGGCATGTCTCTCTCTATGTACGTGTGTTTGTGTGTGTGTGTCTATGTGTACAGAAGTGCATGTCCATCCACATGAGTATATGAGCATGCCCTATGGTTAACTGATCCACACAGAGCTAGAGGTAATGGATCCCTACTGACACTAGGCCTTTTAAAGACAATTACGCTTCTTTCCTCCTCATCTCTCTCCCTCTCCCTCCATTCCAAGCCAGAGGAAGGGAAAAAAAGATAACAGAATCCATGCATCGCACCCTAACCTAGAGTGTGTGTGTAGCCGAGAGCCTTGTACTGCACCAGTAATTTCTGTGTTAATGTATAGAGTCAGATAGAGAGGAGACAGAGGAACAGGGAAATGGAGAACAGCAAGAGGGGAGCGGGTGCATACATTATTCACATTCCACTAATTAAGTATTCATGAGCACGTCCCGGCCTCCACCAATCAGATGTCTCAGGCCGCGCTTGGACCAGGCATCCGGAAGACCTTCATCCTGTTCCACAAACCACACAGAGTACATGTGCTGGGTAGGTGTGTATCTATCTATGTGTGTGTGTGTGTGTGTGTTCCAAGATCAATAACCTTGTCCTTGCTACTGAGTCAGACTGAGTTCATGTTGACATGAAGTCAGGTCTACGGGCTCGTCTAACATGAGCAACTTGAGCAACATGTGTAGTTGTCTTAAAACATAACAAACATGGCATGGAATGTGATGGAGAAAACAAACAAACATAAAACAACTACATAACTATGACATAAACGAATTCCTAGTCGCTGACGCTCTGCTCATCCGAAACATTCACATCACACAGAAACACTATACATACAGAAACTGGCTATAGGCCCCTATACATGCACTATAACACCGGAGATGGTTGATAAACCATCTTTGAAGACAGAAACTGCATGAAGCTGTATTCTTCATTATGTGGGTGTCACTACAATGCTAAGGAGACTTTGAGTCATGGTTGATTCACTTTTCTTTATTGTTACAGGATGTACTTTTATGCAATGATTAATGAAAATGGTTTTCCAAATATTATCCATTTGTGACTCATCTTATTTTGTCCAGAGAAGAGAACAGAGAAATAATTGACTTTATCTCCCACTGTAATGGGAAAGACAGGAGAGCAGGCAATGACTAGATTATGCTTGTATGCACTTGAAAATAAACCCAAATATGTCTGCAGTATATTTTATGAGGCAACTGGATTTCTGCTATAAGAAATTACTTGCATTTAATGATTTACAGCAAAGCTGAACTTTACACTCCATTAATCAAATTGTATTGAATTTTATTGGTCTTAGTGATGACAAAAGAGTATAACAGACGCCATTAGATGGTTCATATCTCAGCCTCTCTCTTTTACAGTTAACCTTCCCAGTCCATACAAAGGCTTGACCGCCTAACTAAACTAAACTAAAATAAAATATTCAACATAAAAATAAAGAACTCAAACTAGGAAAAATGTTTTCTGCCCTGCCGCACTACAGATATCGTGATGTTTAACCACCCATTTTATTCTTATGGGTATTCTAGTACAGTCTGTTCCAGTTGCTGGGCAAACTCTGAAGCTTCAGCCCCAAGTGCGCAGTTTGGTCTCAACAGACAGTGCAGTGTGTGTGTGTGTGTGGGGGGGGGGGGGCACTACTCTGACTGTCTGTCTGTCTGTCTGTTTAAATGTCCTCCTTGTCCTCTGTTGGTGAAAGTGTGTGTGACAGCCACACCAAGTCACACAACACGCTTACACTGCAGCTGTTTATACTGTTTATCTCTCGGCTTTGGCAACGGTGTGTTTGAGAAGTAGGGGAGAGAGAGAGGGAGATAGAGAGAAAGAAAGAGAGGGAGAAAGAGAGAGAGAGAGAAAGAATTGTTAGTGTGCTGTGCTATTGCTGTAAAGCTGTTTGCATGCCTTCAAGGATGAAATGTTTTCTGTTGAGCAGAAAGAGAGCAGAGAGAGAAAACAGTGTGTATACACACACACACACAAACACACACACACACACACACACATTTCTGGGCCTGAACATAAAGACACAGTCGTAGTTACAGGTTTCAGTAACAGAGATAATGTTGGTCACACTTTAATTACACTGAAATGAGTGATTATGGAAACTCTCCATAGAGAGAAAGAGAGAGAGAGAGAGAGAGAGAGAGAGCATTCCAGAATGTAGGTCTGTGGGATGTCAAAATGTCGGCTATTAGGCTGTAGCACGCTAACCAAGAGGCTTAAATTCATAAGGGCGAAGGGTGGTAATGGAGATGAAATTAAATGTAAAAAAATGAGACTGAAAAATAGATCATATTAATAAAAAGCATATCAGAGTCCTTTATGCATGCTGGTTCTGTGAAGATTTTAATGTTATACAACCAGTTCAGTTTGTTCAGAAAGGCGATTACAGCAAGGACCAGTTATGTTCCTCTTGTTTTAATATCAATTTGGTGCACTTTGGCTGATCAAATTTGGGTTCACTAATCAAAATATAGCCATTATAATCTGTGTGTAGCCTAAATAAAATTATTGCATGACATGAAACTAAGCACAACAGTCCAAATAATGGCTGGTTATTATGAGGGCAATTCTGAAGTGTTTGTTTAGGACTTTAGCTCTTTGTTCAGGACTTTTTGAATCGTATTGAGTGGCACTGACATGGGCCATGGGTTGGGGGGCTGTGTGTGTGTGTGTGTGTGTGTGGGGGGGGGGAGGGGGGGGTTCTAAGTGGTCTCAGTAACCATAGCTGGTTGCCTCTGTGCTGGAGGTGGTATCATATCACTGCTGTCGCCGAGCCAACCCGGCCACCCGGATCCCATTCAAGCTTTCACACCAGAAGCTAATCTGCGTGAAGACAGATGCTGGTCCATGCTCCAGGGCTCACCTGTCACCTTGCCCTGCAAGCTTGGGGTCATGGCCGAGGGATGGACTGGCAACCGCACACACACACACACGGACACACACACACATACGCACACACACACACACTCACACACATGTATGCACACACACATGCACACACACACACACACACACACACGCACGCACACACATTTGTGTATTTCCCTCAGCTGTCTACACCCAAGGGTCAAATCTAGGGAAACAACACACGTCACACCTTATTATACACATAAGCACTCCCCCCATACACACTTCCTGTGACACTGATGTTGCTTCCTGATGTTGCCTGTTTGTTCACTTCAAAGCACAAGGAGAAACGCTGTGACCTTATTTGCCTCAAGAGAAACTGTATGAAATTCCCCAGGTGTATACTGCAGTTACCCACAACAAAATTACCTAAGTAACAGCGGAGGTTACCTGCAGTGCTGCCTATTTAGGATTGTATATCACCAGGCCACGGACATCTGGATGGTGGATGGTTACCAGGTTATCAGTGTGGCCCAGATATTACACAAAGCTCTTCATTACATGACCCAAAAAAGAGTTCACATCTGAGGTTGTGACAGTTAGAGACAGACGGACAGACACACATGCTCACACACAAATGGAATAGAGCAGCCTATAGTCTTTTCTACACACAGTTTTTGGCCTAGGCCATGTAGAGAGTGAGAAAAAAAGCAAATAAACAGCAGATATTTGACTTTGTACAGTACATACAGTCACTGCCTGAGAGAAATATAAGGAACATTACTCAGAGAGATCTATTGATCTATTTTGTTTTAAATCAAGTTGATCAAGTTTTGTTTGCTATTAATTGCATTTTGGTGCGAAGGGACGGTTTGTCTGTTTGTCATGTGGATGTGTGTGTGTGAGTGTGTGTATTCCTGAGTGGGCCTCCTGTTGTTGGTCTGATTGCACGCGTCTTCTCTGTTAGCTCAAACAGACTGGCATGATCCGCTGTTCTGCGCGCTGGGACTGCTGCCAGTCGAAGCCCACTCCGCCCACAGACCCCCACCCCCCCCGATGCCTGTGCAACGCCCAAACACATGGCAGGCTGCTGCCAGGGAACCAAGAGGAAGTCCACACACACACACACATACACAGACACACACACACACATACTGTGTTCCAGAACCCCGCCCGGAACTGAGCTTCTGGTAAAAAGAGAAAAGAGGTGCGACAAGCTCCCAAAAGATTTGGAGTCGTGCTTTACATAAACAAACACCTGAGCACCTAATGTTCTTAGAGCTAGGGGGGACTATGTGACATGGCTGACTACAGGATGCTGTACTAGCAAATTATAGACTTGATAGTCATATGTGAGGATAAGAGGAAAGGTACACACACACACACACACACACACACACTGAGAGAGCTGGGTGGGCGAGAGAGAGTGTGTGCATTATGATTATGTAGAGGATGCTGCTTGAGTGAGAATAGCCCTGCAAGGCTAGGATGATTCATATTGTACTCCAAACCCTATTGAGCTGAATGTTGCCGCTGCTGCTGTTTGTGGTGTTGTGTGTGTACATGTGGTGTGTGTGTGTGTGTGTGTGTGTGTGTGTGTGTGTGTGTGTGTATGTGTGTGTGATCCCCATCAGGAGCAGGCAGCCATGGCAGCATCTACACCTGAGGACACAGAGCCTATTTCCTCAGTGGTATCTGCTTTTATGCCTTCTTATCCTCAAAGCACCTGCCAGCTTTACACTTCACTGAAAACCCTCTGCAATATCACCAGCCATTATATTGGAGAAATAATTGGCTGACATAATAGCTGAATAATACAAATAAGGATGTCTTGAAGTCGGGGAACTTGTTTGCTTTTAACAACTGACACAGTTCTATCTTGCTGTTCACTTCCATCTCATTAAGCATGGGGGTTTATCCATGTTTCAACAATTGGAGGTGTAGGTCTTAATGATTCCTCTAGTGGCCCTGTTAAAAAAAAGAAAAGGTTATCTGCTAGAAGTGTGTGTCATCCAGGATAATAATGCAAATATTATGCAAACATGGACCACACAACACACACACACACACACACACACACATTTCAAGTTCTAAGCACTATCTCAACAAAACTAAAGCATGTCCTGCAGAATTGACTTGCAAGCAAATACAAAAATGTGAATTTGAATTAAGGAGGGGGCTAGGGAAGTGAAGGCTGTGGTATTGTGTACAGCAAACCTCACTGGCTATCACTACATCTATTCTAAAAACAGAATAGGATCTGAGAAAGCTTTGTTCATTCTGTTTTCCAAGGCCTGTAAACAGCAGTGAAATTGAATTAAAACCAGTTAAATGAAGTGCTTGCTGAAACTCTGTGGAAGTACAGCAAACACATCATTGTTGTGAGTCATGGTCTCACAGTTGTATACTTGATTTCAAAGACACTAGTACGTCACTGAACACTGTTGCCATAAGCCCAGCCACAACTGTACAACTATTGATTATTATAGAAAGCCTGACCCATTACGGAGGCTGGGACTTGGCCCTGGGTTTTTGGTGATGTTGGAAGCCATAGCGCATTTGGCCAGAGGATCTGCAGAGCAAATCCAATAGTGATCACAGATTTGTGCACAACACTGAAATTGTATTATGAGCCACAGTGTGTGTGTGTGTGTGTGTGTGTGCGTGTGTTTATGAGCTAGTGGTGATATATCTAATTAGTGGGATGAGAAAGCAGGAATTGACTGGTCATTGACAGCCAGCAGAGAGCTGGCAGGAACTGTATGTGTGTGTGTGGGTGTGTTTGTGTGTGTGTTTGTACACACAGGGCAATGTTAATGATACTCCAGCATGTCACTGACAATCACCATTAAGAGCAGAAGAGAAAGCCAGAGTGGAAGAAGAGAGAGAATAGGAAAGAAGAGATAGAACAGTGGTTGGAGGGATGGGGGATAGCTGATGGTGGAGAAAATTATGAAATGAAGGGTTTCTAAAAACAATTTATTTTACAAGAAAAACTGCAGTTTGGGGAGATGCAGACTATGCCTTGCACAACAACAAAAACAACAAAGAAAAAAACAAACAAAACAAAAAACAAAAACAAAAACAAACTGCTGCTGAATATTATAATACCAAGTACTCCTGAGATGCTAGTCATTCAAAATCCCATAGATTTATACACATAAATTAGAAGTGGACCTCATGGATACACAGACACACATGCCAGTATTGCCAGTTTACTGCAGCACTCTGCACACTCAGCTCATAGCCCCCTGCTAAATCACTTCTATAAATTTTCAATTACTGAACACAATTGGCGGCAGCCCCCAAAGGGCCAGGCGCTAGGAGCGCAGACAGACCAGAGTTATTTGTTTAAGACGGGGGCGCTTCAGCCCATTAAATAATAGCCCCCTCCTCCCCCTCTCCACCCCTCCATCACTTTCTCTCTTTTTCTTCCCATCTCAGTCCTGCAGCCCGTGTCTTTTTAGGCCAGTTCCCTCATTCTTTTCATCTTGTCACTCTTCCATGAATGTGTTTGTTAGATTTCTTATTTTTGGTCCTGTGGATATCTATTATAAAGACGGCATTTTTGTTGTCACATCAAAGTTGTTCTATAGTCACGCTTCGTCACTATCTGAAGGTCACATTTACATGTTTTGAACTGTAACCACACAGACACACACACAACCCCTTCATTCCCTCATTTTTTCCCTTTCCTTCAGTGTTGTGTCAGCATGTAAAGAGGTGGGGACACCAAGAGGAAACTCTGCAGAGCTGTTGACAGTAAAGAGTTTTGGCCCTGCCCTCATGGAAGAGCAGGCAATCCTATAAGCAAGGTGTGAGTTTCATGGCTCTGCTCTGGATCCAGAGAGTTTTATAGCCTCATAAACTAAGTATGTCACTTAATTCATCAGAGAGAGAGAGAGAGAGAGACAGAGACAGAGACAGAGAAAGAGAGAGAGAGAGAGAGAGATTTTCTGCCCAGGCTTTCTAGTACTACTCAGGAGACAGGGATAGGTGACTGATCAAGCCTCGAGGCTAAAGTGGCTATTATTACAAATGAGCAATAGAGACTCTTCTGTCTTCTGCAGCAACTGTCAGTTTCAAGCTGAGGAACATCAACTGTTCCAGTTCACCAGCAAATGTTGTCACTCTTCTTCGGTTTCAGCCATTTCATCCAGTTACAAGTTTCCTTGTAACTGGATGACGACTGTTAAGAAAACTGAGCCAAGTGGCATTTCCTCACAGAATGATTCCAGACAGTTTTGGTCTGAAATATCAGGACCGTTTCTATGTAGGACACACATCAACTCTAGTGTTGCATTTCAAAACTTCAGGCTCAAAGGATGTATCATGACACTTTTTTATTTGGCTTCCATCACCATCACTTTCCATCTTTACTTAACAGGACAAACAAATCCAGCATCATTCTTCCAATCTTTTTTTATTGACATCATAAGACAAGACACCGCTTTTGCATGGGTTGATTGCTGAGGCTGAGGTCAACTGTTGAACTCTGCTATGACTCTGTGTCTGTGTGAGTGTGAGTGTGTGTATGTGGGGGTGTGTGTGTGTGTGTGTGTGTGTGTGGGGGGGGGGGTAGGTGAGTGAGAGGACGCTTCATTGTGCTGGCCATGCTAGGACAGTGACAATGATTTAAAGCGGAACAAATACCCATCCCCCCCCCCAACCCCACCCCCAACCCTCTGCCCCACACACTGATCATTATGTGCAGTCAGTGCCATAATGCTTTTTCCTCCCTCAACCTATTCAGACAGCCCTGAACTTCAAGTAGAAGCCAATTCCAACATACAAACAACATACTGCATGTTTGCCACGGTAACATCATCCACATCGTAAATATAATTTAATCTTCTAAAATAACAACCAAAAACAGTTCTATCAAAATCAACACAAAATAATAATAATCTGCACTTTTAAAATCAAAATAAACATGGAAAAACTATATATATATATATATATATATATATATATATATATATATATATATATATATATATATATATATACTATACTTATATCTGTAACAGAAAAAGTAAAACATTTGCTAACAGAATATCAATATATTTTTGGCATTCACTTTCTGTGATTCTGTTAGTACTGGATTTAGTCACTAGATCTACCCATTACTGCTCTTTGTGACAGACCATTGGTTTTTACGTATGATTCACAAGGGGAGGGTATGGTGGAAGGCAGACAGGGAAACAGCATACCACTGTCACGTTATGGTCTTTACAACCCACCATTACAAGCAGTGTGTACACATGCACTGGGAAGTGTGTTTATAAGGGGTCTTAGTCTGTTTTCACTAGACACCTACGCATACACAAACAGACAGACTGACACAGAAACACACAGACGCACACACACACAGAACACAGGAACAGTTTCCTTTCAGTTATGACAGGGTAATATATACTGGAAGTATACACTAAATGTCTGTATGGCCTATTCATAGGAGATTTCCATGGCAGGTTGACAAGAGACATGGCTAACATACACACAGCCTTTTGAAGACCATTACTGTCTTTGTGTAAACTATGGATTTCAAAAAGGAAAAAAAAATATATACACACACACATCTCTTCAATGATAGTAACAGGTTTACAGCAAAAGGGAAAATCACAAACACATACTCCTCACACACACACACACACACACACACACACACACACACACACAAACTCTCTGTCTCAGTAACAAAGACATAGACATAAAAAACACAAGCATGTAGGCATTTCTAGGATGCTCAGAATCAGGGCACACTGACACACACCTAAGTGTAAAAGGTGGATCAAGCGGAGAGCAACTCTGAGTGGGTCCCAGTGACCACCGTTCACTTCCGAATAACTTGGTTCATTCTGGAACTCACTCACTCACACACACTCACTCACTCACACACCAACAGTTCTCTGATCTTGACACTTGCATATTTTAAATGTTTATCCTTACTCACTCTCCATCCTGAATTTGTGTACTTTAGGGGACAACAGTTGTATGTGTGTGTGTGTGTGTGTCTGACTCTACACACACTCCATGAATTCACAGCAGTGGGAAATAGGACTGGCCTCCAATGTCATACATGGAGCACCGTGTTTGCTCGAATCTCTTCAAGTGTGTGTCTTTCTGTGTGTGTATGTGTGTGTGTGTGCGCGTACACACATACGCTTGTGTAAATGTAAGTATATTAGTGTTTAATAGGCTATCTGCTCTAGAGAAATGGTTGCTGTACATTTTGCGTAGGTGAATCCAGTTAAGGGTTAGGCACAAGTGAACAGCGAAGCCAATGAACGTGATGAAGTCATTTTGGGTGAAACACTGATTGGGGACAGGAGCTTAGACACATACTGGCCTTCGGGAGTTTGCACTAGGAGTGTGTGTGGTGGCACTTAAACATTGTGCAATGTTCGTAACTGTATGTTTGTGTGCATGTATGTGTGTGTGTGTGTGAATAAGGGTGAGCGACCATGAGGAGTCTACATGTGGCACTAGAGGAGTCTATGCAGGTCTAGCAGGAAGAGGAGGGGTGTTAGGAGGTGTGTGTTTGTGTGTGTTTGCATCTTGAGGTTATGGCTATCTGCATGCGTCTTCCTACGCAAATTGTCAGGAAGCACTCTGTGGGGTGTGTGTGTGTGTGTGTGTGTGTGTGTGTGTGTATGTGTTCGTGTGTGTGCAATCAATCTATTTTGCGCGAGATGCTATGTGGGAGTGTTGTTTTCCATTGGCACTCTGTACATCTTTGTGTCTGTGTGTCTACATTTCATGAATCAACACCTTTACAATGAATCTTTACCTTCACAATGTAAAACTGTGTTTGTGTTGTGTTATGACTCAGCATTACATATAACCATTATGCATGTTGCATTTTGAATATGTATTGTGTACAACATAGCCTATGGTCAACACAATGTATGTGTGTGTGTGTGTGTGTGTGTGTGTGTGTGTGTGTATGTGCATCTATGTATCTGCACATGCATACATGTGTATGTGTTAGCACCTGTGGGTGCGTTTGAATGTGTGTGTGTGTGTGTGTGTGTGTGTGTGTGTGTGTCAGAGTGAGCGCGGGATGATGGTGAAGGGCAGCACGGGGCTGCTGGCCTCCAGCTCCAGGGCGGTGAGGAAGCACTCGGTGGCAGCGGCCGCGTTGCCCTGCGCCTGCAGCACCTCACCCAGGCTCTTCCACACCTCGTGCGCCGTGCTGCTCACCTGCACCGCGTCGCGTAGCACCTTCTCCGCCAGGCTGTAGCGCTGCAGCTGGTGAAGGATCAGACCCTGGGGTGGAGGAAAGGGGTGGGAGAGACACATGGAGAGACAGTGAGGGGGGGTGTGAGAGATGGAGAGAGTGAGAGAGAAAAAGAAAAATGGGGGGGTGGATAGAAAGAGAAAAAGAGGAAGGGTGTGAGAGATGGATAGAAAGAGAGAGAGAGAAAGAAAGATGTGGTATGAAAGACAGAATAAGAGAGGGAGGGTGTGAGAGATGGAGGGAGAGAGAGAGATGGAGGGGGAAGGACATAAAAGAGTGTGTGTGTGTGTGTGTGTGTGTGAGAGAGAGAAGTGGGTGAGGGGGAGAGAAAAAGGCAGAAAGATGAAGAGGTTGTGAGAAAGACAAACACTACTACATTTAACATCTACGCCAATGACTCATCACACAGAGCAAGTGTTGCTGCTATCCTTTTTAATCATAGAGATGTGAGGCCAGTGGCCCACTGATGGAGGAGAGCTAAAATAGAGACGGAAAAAGAGACAGTAAAATGAAAAGGCAGAGTCAGAGACAGAGACAAAGGGAGGGGATCCATGAGAGAGAGAGAGGGAGGGAGAAAGAGAGAGAGAGATCACAAATATAAGAGAAAGTGAGTGTGTGTGAGGGAGAAAAATAGAGAGAGAGAGAGAGAGAGAGAGAGAGGGAAAGAGAAGAGAGGAGAGGAGGGGTAAGGGAGGAGGGAGAGGACCAAATGCCTTGACACAGACATCACTATTAGTTGTCCATCACTAAAGGGACTTTTACAGACTCCTCGCTGGACTCCTGCTTTCTGATCAATTTCAGCTTTGATTCATTCCGGCTGAAGGTCGACCTCTTAAAACAATTCTCCCCGACTTCGCCTCTTCTTCTGAGTGCATGTGTGGTGACCATGCAAGTGCTGCTGTAGTCGGTAAATGTGTCAGCTCATGGACAACAGGCCAGAGAGAAGGGAGGCAACAGAGTGAGAGAGAGAAGAGAGAGAGGGAGGGAGAGAGAGAGAGCGAGAGAGAGAAAGAGAGAGAGAGAGGGAGAGAGAAACACAGAGAGAGGTGTGTGTGTGTGTGTGTGTGTGGGGGGGGGGGCAATGAGTGCATGATCCAAACAATGTCAGAAAAAAGAGGCATGCCTTAAACCAAATACAAACACAAACACAGACACACACACAACACACACACACACTACACTGTACTCTCATTGAAGTGGGGGCCATTTGCACTTTCACACACAACGCTTTCTGCTCCGTAGGGCATGTTTCTTTCCCTCTCTCCCTCTCCCTCCCCCTCCCTGCATCCCTCTCTTGCCTGTGGAGGCCAGCTCTTCATGAGATGTGACAACTGGGCTTGCTGCTGAGAGGCCAAAAGCGCATGAACATGAACGTGGGCAGAGATGGCGGCGGTGCTGCTGACACAAACCCATGTGGAAGGCTGCGTATGACTGCGGGACTCGCGGGCACAGGCGTGGGCCCACGCCAGGCCTGCTGGGAGACCAGGAAGTAGACAATAAATACAGCTCGCCCAGCGCTGCTAAATATCAACACACAGGGGGGGAGGGCAGGGGGCAGAGTCCAGGGCTGCTTTATTTTCTTGCTAAGCTGTTATCTTAAGAAATATGGAGGGATGGGAGGTGGATTTGACTAATATGTCAGCTTTTTCTTCTCCCTCTCCCTTCCAGACTCTTTCTTATTTTTCTCTCTCACACTCATCAGATCTCCCTGTTTGCCTAGACTTTAGCAGGGCTGGTGGATGAGGACCTGATTAGCTAGCTGACTGGATGGGTAAAGAATTAAATTGACGGGCTTGTGCTCTGTTGCAATTGAGTGGTTATTGTACTTCAGACACACAGACATGGACAGAGACACAGACGCAGACACACACACAAACACATCCTCTACCTCATCACCATCATGGGGTCCCTTGTGAGGGATAAAGCCAGCAAGGCCTGTTTTGGAGGTGCCCTTCAAGGCTTCTAGGCAGCCCTTTGGGTAGGGAAACACAGTAAAAGCCCTCCAAAGTCAAGACCACCCATGGGGCCCAGACAAAAAGACAGTGAAGGAAGTAGAGAAAGGAAGGAAAAGACAAAGAGAGAGAGAGAGAGAGATAGAGAAGATGGAAAAAAAGACAGGAGAGGCAGAGGATTAAACACCAAAGCTGTGGAGGTCACACCTCCTCCTCCTCCTCTTCCTCCACCTCTTCCTCCATTGTCCCTGACTGGATGGGAGGTGTGAAAGCCTACACCTTCACGGTGCTTGTAAATCACAGGAGATTATGCTGTCTGTCCTGACGAACGTCTAACCGCAGTCTGTTATGTCTGATGCATTAACAACCTTCGCAAACTGACGCCGCTGATAGCAGAGGTGCCCAATTAACACGCAGACAGGGACACGGCAATGAACAACGGGAATGAGAAACGTCACAACAGCACCATCATGATGGATAGCGGTGGGAAGACAAATACACACAAATACACACAACACAAAATTCAATTTGCTAAACACTTAGAACCAATGACTTTGGGAACCCAGGGTTCTTACTATGGTTTATCTGCCCTGCTACACACACACACATACTCATGCACAAGCAAACATTTCTCTTTAGGCACAGATCAAGAGAGAAGAGAGAGAACACAGACTGTGAGAAAGAGAGAGAGTGAGAAAAGTGTAGTGAAAATCTAGTAATGGAGACAAAGGCACACACACACACACACACACGACCATATGCCCTAATGCACAGATTAGGGCCCATATACCCTAATGCACAGACACACCCATATGTCCTAATGCACAGACACACGCCCATATGTCCTAATGCACAGACACACCCATATACCCTAATGCACAGACACACCCATATGTCCTAATGCACAGACACACCCATATACCCTAATGCACAGACACACCCATATGTCCTAATGCACAGACACACCCATATGTCCTAATGCACAGACACACCCATATGTCCTAATGCACAGACACGCCCATATGTCCTAATGCACAGACACGCCCATATACCCTAATGCACAGACACACCCATATGCCCATATGCCCCCCCCCCCACACACACACGGATGCACACACACACCCACACATATGGATGCACAGACATACATAACCATGCACATACGGACTGGCATTATCACTCACACACACAGAGACACGGGCGTGCATGCACATGCACACACACACACACACACACACACACACACTGATAGCGAGTCTAAAAAGTCTGTATTGCAGAATGACTAATCCCCTCGATGCAGAGTACAAGAAGAAAAGAGAGAGAGGGAGAAAGAGAGGGAGAGAGAGACAGAAAGAGAGAGAGAGAGAGAGAGAGAGGGAGAAATAGTAAGGAAATGGACAAAGAGCAGATTCTCTCACTTCTTCTTCATCTTAAACCCTCCTCAAACCATCCCATCTGGTAGTATCATTTGTAAGTTTATCATTATTATTATTATTACTTCATTTATCATTTCATTTTATTCTATAAATCTATAAACTATACTTGCTTGTCATTAAAAACACTATTTTTAATTTCATTTATGTGGTTTAATTTTATTATTCTTTAAGTTGTTTGTTCTTTCACTAACCTATTTATTGCTAGTAAATGCTTGAACAAGTACTCATGTCATATCAATCAAGCATTTTTTTTTATTTTGACAGAGGGTTAAAGAGAGAGGGAAAAAGAGAGAAGAGAGAGAGAGAGGGAAAAAGAGAGCACTCCTCATTTTTTCCAATCCTCCCCCTCCCTTTCATTCTCTCCTCAAATGCAGTGTCTTATCCAGCTCAAACCAGCCCTCTACGCACCACACTAGCTCCTTGTTCAGATCAGCCACTGCAAGTGTTTGAATTAGCTATTTGAAAGGCATGTGTATGTGTGTATGAGCGTGAACAAACTGTCCATCTATTTATGTGAGTATGTTTGTGTGTGTGTGTGTATGTGTGTGTGTTTGTTTGCATGTCAAAGTTTGTGTGTGTGTACGGGGGAGAAACAGAGTTAACAAGAGAGGGTGTTAGAACTCTACAAATAACTGTGCAATGAGTCACATCTGTCAGAGTTAGAATGCCCAACTCCAGTGTTTGTGTGTGTGTGTGATGATGATGATGATGATGAATGCAAGCTTTTATTAAACAACATGTGGGAATGAATGTTGGCAGTGCCAGTGTGTGCGTGTGCCTGAGTGTACTGGTGTAATGTGCGACCTTAACACTGAAGCAGCAGATGTGTATGTGACAGTGTATGTGTGTGTGTGTGTATATATATATGGATGGATGCATAGAAGTATGTATGAATGCTGTTCAAGCCACTTGCCACTTGGCACAGCCTTGGTGAGGGTGTCAGTGTCAATGACAAGTGTGTGTATGTGCATAATCATGTACACTAAATGCACATCTTGTCATTGCACCGACAGGCACACACATTCTATGGATGTAGTGACATCCTACATTAAATCTATAGAATAGTTAGAACAGCGTCCACTATTAAGGGAGGCTCTCCACAAAGACTTTAGGGTGTGATTGTTTTTTTTTTTTTGCTCACTCATTCAAGCGATGAGCTCAGTGGCATGGCTCGCAAAACCTGCTTGTCCACTCCAAATGTGTTCGATGGGGCTGAGGTCAAGGTTCTGTGTGTGTGTATGTCTCTGTGTTTGTGTGAGCCAATCAGATCCCCCACATCAAACTGAGCTGACCCTCTGTCTTTCTTCCAAACAGGAAAACAATCCCACCTTCTAAGATAGCATTCGGTGGGGGCAAGACATAGAGACGGGTCCAAATAAAACATATGTACTAAATTGTTGATGGATCAATGCCTTGATGGGCCCTTCATGCTGCCTTCAATACTGTAAATTCAAATCAATTATGAAGTCAGCTGCTGGTATCCTGACAACAGTGTCCCAACAATAAACAAACAAAAGATGACGTTTGGTTTGGATATCTTTCTAGGCCGTCTGACTCAAAGTTCTCTGTTGGCTGCTAGATGTGGGAAAAGGGCTGGTAGTATGCAGCCATATCCCTGCATGTGGGACTGTAATGTTGAATTATGAATGAGAATACAGGGTGAGACAAGGCAAGAGTGTGTGTGTGTGTGTGTGTGTGTGTGTGTGTGTGTGTGTGTGTGTGAGAGCGTAGGGGCTTGTGCATGTATGTGTGGATGTGTTTGCGAATACCTGCATGTTTGCACATAAGTTCACAATCTGCGTGTGTGTGTGAGTGTGCGTGTGTGTGTGTCTGCGTGTGTGCATGCAGCAAGTGACTAATCAGACAGTTAAAGACAACTCTATTGTGGACAGACCTATTGCTTTTGTATGGCCCTGCTTTTGTGCATCCTAAGACAGAACCATGCTTGGACTCATAAGGCTTTGAAGCACAACCTGTTCTTTCTCAAATGATTGTCATTGCTGACTGCATGGTAGGGTGTCTGGGTTTCTGCAGGTGTGGCAACAGGTCTAAATGGAACGCATGGATTGGATAACTTGAGTGGTTTTTCGGTGTCCAAGTACTTTTGTCCGCAAAGCCTCTGTGCCCATTCATCAACAGCATATGGATTTAGTGTGCTCTCTACTCATATGGCTCTGCTTAGCTGACGAGGGTGTGGCTGATGGTGATTGTCCATGTGTGTGTTTGTGCGAACACTGTTTGCGTGTGTAAAGGTGTATATCTGAAAAAGATTATGAAAGTGCATTTTTGATGAATTCAATGTGTTTGTGTGAGTGTGTGTGCACGCGTGTGCATGTGTGTATACGAGTGAGAGGAAGGGAGAGGGGAGAGAGAGAGAGAGACAGATAGAGAGAGAGAACACGCTAGAGTAAGTATAAATGTGTGTGTATGAGAGAGAGAGGGAGGAAGAGGGAGGGGGAGAGAGAGAGAGAGAGAGAGAGACAAAACACGCTAGAGTAAGTATAAATTGCGTGTGTGTGTGTGTGTGTGTGTGTGATCCTCACCAGCCTCTGCATGGTCTTGACGTGAGTGGGGCTGATGGAGAGAGCCTCCTCGTACCAGCGCTTGGCCTCCTCCATGCTGCCCCGCAGCTCGGCCACCTGGCCCTTCATGAAGAGCACGTGGTGCGAGGTGGGGAACAGGTTGGCAGCCTCCTGCGTGCAGGCCGTGGCCTCCGCCGGCTTCCCCATGCCAACGTACACCTCCGCTACAGACACAGAGAGAGAGAGAGGGATAGAGAGGAAGGGGACAGAGAGGAGGGACAGAGAGAGAGAGAGGGAGGATGATGGAGAGGAGAAAGAATGAGGTGGTTGAGAAGTTGTGTCTAAACAGAGGGATATGTGTGTGTGTGTGTGTGTGTGTGTGTATGTTCGTGACTGTAATTGTGCCAGAGAGGGAGAGGAAGCAAGAATGACTTTACACGATGTATGCGTATGCCATTCTCAAAGGATTAAAGAGTTAGATGATGAACTGAATAACACACACATAGGCTGACATACACATGAACTGGTGCGCGTGCACGCACACACACACACACACACACACACACACACACACACACACACACCGACCGAGCAGTTTGTTGTGACAAACTGTTTGACAGGGCGAGGGGGCCAAGACAAGTCATCAAGCAGACACTTCTCATCTCCAGTTACTCAGTGGGAAGCGGCCATGTTGGCTGGGTCACAGCCTTTGCATGGACAAACAGGGTTAAGATGACGGTGACTCTTGCTGGAATCATCTTACAAAAAGACTGCAGCGCCGCCAGTCCCATCCCCCCCGCCCCCCGCTACCCAGAGTTCAACCAGAGGCCAGCACAACTGCACAGGACCAGTCTTTGTTCGCTGACAACACAGTTTGTTGTTCAGCTATGTTGGTGTGGGTGGATGTATATATATATATTTGTGTGTATGTGTGTTAGTGTGTGTGTGAATGTGTTGGAGGCTAGTTGATGTCTTGCGTGTTTGTGTGTTGTACATCTGTGCTTCAACAGTACTTGGCTGAGTGCATGGTTGTGTATTGAGTGTCTGTGTCTGTATGGACATGTGGGTCGATTTGCTGTCGTCTTTTTTAATGTGTTTATATATGTCTGTAAGACTGTATGAATTTAGCTGTAATGTACTTTGATTTCTACATTAGTCTTTGTGTTTCTGTTTGTGCCTTTTTTAATGATCTGGGCTAGACAGGAATTGATGAGTACTTTTGTTCGGCTGGGATTATCTACTTGTGTGTGTGTGTGTTTGAATGTATCTGTGTGCATGTATTTGTTTATCTGTATTTGGCTGGGTTGGTGCTTTTGTTTTTGGCTGGGTCAGTGTGAGCGTGCCAGTGTGTGTGTGTGCCTGTGTGTGTGTGTGTGTGTGCGTGGGCAGTCAGGACCAGCTGGCCGAGGGGGGACTCCTCTCTAGTCTCCCCGTTGGCAGGAGCTGTGTTTGCTGTGTAAGCACCACTTGCCTTTCGTCTCTCTCTCTCTCTCTACAGCATCCCTTACACTTTTTCACCGCCCTCTACCTCTGTTCCCTCCCTCCCTCTCTCTCTCTCTCTGTCTCGCTCTCCCTTATGCTATCTTTCCACCCCACTACGTCTGTCTTTCCACCCCTCCCTCCATTCCTTCAGAGAGATACACTCCTACCATTATAACTTCCCTCTTGCTCATCACTCCGTCTTGTTCTCATCATCCATCCCATCATTTCATCATTTCCCAGCTCTTCTTTGCTGATGTTTTTTTGCTGATGTTTTTTTTTTTTTTTTTTAGAGCACAGAGTCACAGTGTCTTCCATATCTCTCCATTATTTATCTTTATGACCTGTTCCCAAGCCAGTGTGTGTGTGTGTGTGTGTTTTGGGGAAGGTGTGTGTGTGTGTTTTTTGGGCAAGGGTGGGTGGTCTTGACCCAGAGGAAATGTCAGTGTGTGGGCATGTCATCAGACCCAACGCACAAGTATTGCTATATAAAGATAGCTCTGACTACTACATCTACGTCTGCCAGTACTGTGTTTGTGTGTGTGTGTGAGTGTGTGTGTGTGTGTGTGTGTGGAAAGGGAGCTGGATTATGCAAAGCCATGGTCCACTACTTCATACATGAGCCTGTCGTGCTCTCTCTGCAGAGCCTCCTGTCGAGTATGGATCACACATACACCCACACAATGGACTCACCCTCGTACGTACACACGCACATACACGCACACACACACACGCCCACACACACACAAACACACCAGAGATGGGGAACGATCGATTTCAGAACGTATAGGATGACACCTACCTCCCACACCTCTATCATCAATATCACCTGATGTGTGTGTGTGTGTGTGTGTGGTGGGTGTAATCTTGAACATACGTCAGCTGAACAAAAAGAACATCTGACAGCATTATGACTAACATTCATGCACCAATCCAAAAGGAAAAAAAAAAACAATAAGAAAAATAACCCCAAATAAACAAAAAAAAAAACTGACTGAAGTGTGCTGAGACGTCTCTCTTGGTGTGATTTTCAACACACTGACTCACACACACACACACACACACACACACACTGAGCATCTGCGCCTTCTTTTCATTCCCTTTTTTTTCTTTAAGCTATCCACAATCAATCCCTTGATAAATGGCTGCACAGGACTTTTGAGGGCCCACAGATATGCTTGTGTGTGTGTGTGTGTATGTGTGTGTGTGGGTTGGAGAATCCAGGTTCACTAATCAGTGGTGGTGTGTCTGGGATTCGTGGAGGTTTTCCAGTGCAGGGTTACAGAGGCAGAGGTGCTACACTGGCTCTGGAGGTGTCAATCCTGTAGAACTGGCCAATCATACTCAGCCCCTGAGCCGCCAATTGTGGATAATGAGGAAGAGCGGCTGTCCGAGCATATAGATGAGGCCTCACCTTTCACTACAGGGAACCTGGAAGGTCTCTCTATCTCTCACTACCCCCCGCCCCCCACCTTCTCTTTTACATCTTGACTAGTAACCTGCTCAACTGATAATACAGTGTGATTTAAGGCATGGTGGTGGTGGTGTGTGCGTGTATGTGTGTGTGTGTGTTTGTGTCTGGCCTACCTGCATGCAGCCAGATCTGGGCCAAGGTCATCCAGGGATGCAGGGGTCCCTGCTTGGGGGCGCTACTCTGGAGCGAGGAGGCCACTTCCGAGAGCGCCTGCTCCACCCGCGATGCCGCAATGGAGGTGGCGTGCACCGAACCTGAGGAGAAGACCGCAGAGTGGAGAGGAGGAGGAGGAGGAGAACAGTGAGCAGAGACAGATGGAGACAAGAGAGAGATGGATAGAGAGCAAGAGAGAGAAAAAGACAAGAAAGGGATGGGAGAGAGACAGACAGAGAGAGAGAGAGAAAGAAATATGAGCTGTACCATCTGAAAATGCCAAATAAAAAGAACAGCAGGCCTCATATATCAAGCAATAAGATACAAATATTAAAGATAAAACCTCTTCAGGTCTGACATTTTTATTAGCCAGATCATTTTATTCCTTATTAAGTAACTGTTGCAGCTTTGACGCTTGTCTAGGGGCTTGATAAATGAGGCTCGTTATGCTGTGGAGAAGGGGCCCATGGTGAATAATGTCAAGGGCACACCGAAAAGAACCCCAACACAAAACACTCACAACACATTCACAAATAAAAAACACACACACACACACACAATTCGGATGCT
The DNA here is from genome assembly GCA_027481765.1 of Tenualosa thibaudeaui. NCBI lineage: Eukaryota > Metazoa > Chordata > Actinopteri > Clupeiformes > Clupeidae > Tenualosa > Tenualosa thibaudeaui. Next base: position 9,092,323 of record JAIFZK010000013.1, on the reverse strand, counting down.
ACCAAAGTACATATATTCAAATACTACCAAAGAAAATATTTAAATATTTAGAAGTGTCGTACTTTGGCTGCACACTGCTTCATTATTCTGTTAATACACCCCATTAAGTGCACTTCTGTCTATACTGTATGCCAGGGTCACTCAAATAATAGCAACATACAGGTCAGTCCAAATAAAGCGGCGTTATCAACACATGCATGCCAATTCCATGGAGTCATATGTCATTAAACACAATTAAACAATTGTGCCTGTTATTTCAATGATTTCCCCCCTCTGAAGACAATTTGAGGTACCACAAATTTGGTCTGCATGAGCAGCTTTACAGAGGTGAGCAGAATGCTGCTCTTGAACAATTCTGTTGACATGTTTATATATATATATATATATATATATATATATATATATATATAAGGCTGCATGCCATATGGGCCTACTTGAGAATTTAATTAGGGGTGTCCATGCAGATGGTGCCCATAGCCTGCTATAGACTATGAAGTACCAGTGTGTTTCAGTCCAAAGGCTTAGACTGAAGCAGCTCAGAAGCGTTCAGATCAGATCAGCTCAGCTCAGTTCACCTGGGGCCTATGGAGAGCAAGTCTTTGAGAGCGCGAGTTTCATGATTATTTTAAAGAGAAAATAAAAACAACAACAACAACAACAACAACAAAACATTTTTGCTTTGTAAAGACTGCTTTCACAGTTAATGTCTTCATTTTGCCCATGTTCGGTCTCTTTCGACAAACTTTAACTTCCTCTGCTAAAAATGCATATCCACATCCACTTCCATCTCTGCCTTATTAACACTGCAAGACGAATGGGTCCATTCAGCTCCCTTAAAGAATCTATTAGTAACTCCTTGGCGGTGTTAATCCTGCCCTCATATGCTCTGCTGCCACTTCACACTACCATAGGCCACAAGAAGCCCCTCTACAGCTCACAGACCCTTCCTGACCAGAGACAAACTTCACAGCTATGACACATTGCTCTCTTCAGTGTTTTTTGTTGTTTTGATGGGGCTGCCCCCCTGGACATTCAAGGAAATTCTAGCAGCAAGGAACACGTAGAGGAACACATAAGGGAAAGTACACAATGGCACACACCCATTGCAACTGAGGTTACTAAGGGACTTGGAGCAGGACGGAAGGCAGTGGTGGTAAGATGAACTGCAGTAACCTCGCAGCCAAAACGATCCCCGCAGTGGTCTAAGCAGTTTGTCTTGTGCCAAGCTGAGTGTGAAGTGTTGCGTTTAGCTCACATGAGAGAAGCGCACACACCTGAGGCACAGACACGACGACGCAGGCTTCAGATGCGCTGCAGCAGTCAATACGCACCTCTGAGGCCCACATGCGCTGCAGGGCTCGCCAGACACAAACAAGGAGTTCTCTTTTTTCTCTGTCTGAGAGGTTCTGGGGGCAGTGGTTATTGACCAGCGACAAGGCTCACAGGAAGACTCTAAAAGCCCATATCGACAAACCGCCCTATGCATGCAGCATCCCCCCCCCCCCACACACACACAAACCCCCACCCCACCGCCGCAGTCCCCTGGATGCTGTCGCCATGCCTGCCGAGTTCGGCGCACAGTCTGGCACTCCCCGGGTGACTCCCTGGGTCAAACGTGACGTATCTTCAGTTTTAACTTCAGCTACAGGAGGAAGCAGGCAGGGTTTTCTGAGGGGGAATGCTGCAGACACATCAGGCCAAAACAAAGACTATATTTTACCAATGAGGCTAATGAATGGGCCGTGGCTGACATTTCCCCACAACACTGCTGCTAGTTATAGGCCATCCCAGGTTTAGAGGAGGATCTCAGAGCAGTGACAGAGAAAGAAGAGCTCAATAGAGAGCTCATTCCTTCACATTTCGAAAACACAGCTGAGTCATCACTGCTCAATTTGTAGTCCTTAAATTCGCTGACAGCAGACTTGGAGCAGACAGATTTGACAGAATTTCAAATTATACTAAAACTTCCACTGTATTCCGGTTCAACAGGCCAACAGGTATGCAGGCAAGCATTAGTAAAACTCTAGAATGGCTGCACGCACACACACACACAACAAACAAACAAACACAAACACACACACACACACACACACACACCCCTCTCTTGTAAACAAGTCGTTTGACTACAGGGCCAATGTAAATGATGCATGTAAGGGGGGCTATTCCATGCTTTTGCTTTCATGCCCACACATGACTGTCATGGCCCGTGTAGAATGTCAGGGATCTCTGGCATACTCAAAAAAAGAAGAAGACAATAGAAGAAACACAGGGCCCGCGCTCCTGTTTCGGCCCCGGGGCCCCGCTTCAGTGGGGCCCTATAAATAGCAGCTTTAAACCTGAGCCGCCACAGGGAAGACAAAAGCCTCTGTAACCTGCCACCTGGCCCCCAAACGAGAGCCTGGGGCCAACGACCCGCCAGAGAGGCTCCTCACGTCCCCTCACGACTCGACGAAAAAAAAAGAAAAAAAAAAAAAAAAAAAACGTCATGGTGACAGCGCACAAAACACGTTCCAGTCTGGAGCCGCTGGAGTCTCATGGCTCTGATAGTGAGAACAGGTGGAGGAGATGAGGTGGTGGTGTGTGTGTGTGTGTGACGGATACTGAAGACAGGTGGACGAGTGGATTGACAGAGAGATGGAAAGGGATGAATAGGCCCCAACTGGCGAATGAATGGAGATATAATATGCCTGCTTAATTATTGAGGAGCTGAGGGCCGGCCAAAATGCAGTCAGAGCAGAGCTCAGTTGTGGCCCAACAATGCACGGCCCCAGACGAGAGCAATGAGGGAGAGAAAAGGCAGAGAGAAGAGAAGAGATAAGAGAAAAACAAAAACAAAAACCAAAAAAAGCTTACCGAGCTCCTGCTGCTTCACAAATGGCAGTCGTGTGGACGCATGTGCATTTGTGCCCGCGTGCGTCTGTGTGTGTGTGTGTGTGTGTGTGTGTGTGTAGACAGGTGGCAGAAAAAGCCAGCATGGAAGCCAGGCCAAGAAGGTAGATGGAGAAAACAGAGAGAGAGAGAGAGAGACAGAGAGAAAGATAGACAGATAGAGCAATAGAGGGATACATACAAAGAAAAGCTGAGTGAAAGAGAGGGCTACTTACAACCCGAGACAATGGCGTTAAAACCATGCATGTAGGCCTCTGGAAGGTTGCGTTTGAGATTGAAAACAACAACGAAGAAAAGAAAAAGAGCCAATGAAAATCAAACCTAAAAATGTACGTCATGGGAAATAGACTAAAGAACTGTGGGGGAAAAAAGGGAGAAAAAAAAAACAACAAAGGAACACTAATGCATATCATCGTACTATCTTCTGGAGATACAACAACAACAACAACGAAAAATGTTTGATCAAAAACTGCAAGGGGCTGCACATTTTTGATCTACCACCATTACTCTTCGTGATGTGGAAAGCCTTTGTCCACTTCACAAACGGTGAGTAAAATGACAATAAATCAATCAATAAATCAATCAAATAAACAAATAAATACAAGCATGGAAAGCGCTCCGAACTCCTTGGGAAGCTAGACACAAAAGAACTCTCACGGAGAGAAGCTCATCAAGGCACTGCTGCTTGATTGCCATGGAAACACAGAGTGAATGGGCGACTTCTGAGACTACACCCAAGAACTGCACAATATGGACCTGGATTCAAAGGTCTCTAAAGGTGAACTAGGGAGAGAGGGAACACAAAAGGCGCTGAAGGAAGAATGGTGGCCTCTGTAAAAGAAGACTGTAATGCATGCCATTGTTTATCAACACAGATCTGTCTACAAAGCGTGTGTGTGTGTGTGTGTGGTGTGTTTGTGTGTGGCAAACATGGCGTGGGGTGTTTATCTTACATTCACCCGGAATGAAAAAAAAAAGAGACAGGGATTGTGTGCTATCTAAGGTCACCAAATGTGTGTGTGTTGAAGTGCTTCTTTGAGTGCTTAAATTCTGAGGAGAAGCATATCACTCCATCTTTTTGTTGCAGGTTTTTAGGGAGCCCCCCTCCCCCTTGCTTCTGCTTGGAGCTGGGTGATAGCGAAATAGAGAGAAAGAGAGAGAGAGAAAGAGAAAGAGAGAGAGAGAGAAAGAGGGAGAAGTTATTTGGAACACGAGTGATCCTCTGCTCTCACGCGCTACTCTGTTAGGAGACGTCAGTCCTTTCATCAGCCTTGCTTTATTTTCCCCTCTCTCACTCCTCTCTCTCTCTTTCTCTCACTCCCTCTCTCTTTCAGCTCCCGCTTCTTCATAAGCTGGCCACTCTGGCAGATTAGAGGCTTAATGTCAACCTCCAGGGACTCTTTCTCTTCTTCTTTTCCCTTTCCCTCTGTACTTTCACTCTTAAAGTCACTCTCTCCCTCTCTCTCTTTCCTCACACGCTCTCTCTCTCTTACCTCCTTCTTTCCCCCCTGGTCCTAGCCCTCTAACACTCTCTCTCACACACATCCTTAAACACCATCCCTCTTTCTTCTCAAGTCTATTGCTTTCACACTCTCTCTTACTCCCTTTGCCTCTCTCTCTACAACTCTGCCCTCGTTACTGGCTTTCAAACAAAGTTTCATCTTTTCTCTTTGTTTTGCCTCAAACTCTCTCTCTTACCTTTTTTCCTGACTGGTTTCATCGCTTCCTCTCGTCATGTTCCACGTACACCCGCACCAATGCGAGGGAAGTCTTTCTTTTTGTTGTCACATTTCCTGCACAGCCTCATCTCTTTCGTTATTCTCTCCCCTCCTCTGTCCATCTCTCTCTCTCTCCCATCCCTTCCTCCTTTTTCTCCCTTATATTTTGCTCTATTTTGACGAACTGCTTCAACTTGTAAACAGACACTCAGTCCCAACAGCAGAGGAGTCCCTCAGACTGACAGTAAGACTGTATCATGCAAGCAGTGCACACACAGCGTCCAGCTTTGTTGCATGCACACACATAAACACACACAGTATACACATGCACACGCTAGCCTATCTGTCTAGAACTCTCTGTGGCTATTGGCAAATGAGGACATGTGCTGCATAATTACTTGATTGCTTTTTCTGACTAAGGGCCAAGCTTCCACACACAAACACACACATTAAAAAAAAAAAACGTTCCAGTCCAAATACACTTAAAATAGGCTCCAGACTAGGAGACTTGTTCAAATCAGTTTGACTGGTATAACTATCGATGGATGTACACACAGCATCTCACTGGCTGGTGATGACGAGGAGAGGGGAGGAGGGATTCTACAAGCTGTGCAGTGATTTAGGGGCAGGAGACTGGATAGTGAAGGTTGTGTCACGCAACACAATGCCTTACACACACAAGCGCGCGCACACTCCCAAACTCAAAGTCAGGCAAACACACGCGTGCATGCCGTGACGTGTTACTGATGGTGGAGAGTCTCCGGTGAGGGGCATGATCACAGAAAGCCACACTTCCGGACTTGGGTGTGGAGTCATTCTTAGTGGGGGAGGGAAGAGGAGGATGAGGAAGGTGAGACGGAGGGGGAGAGTGATAGAGGGAAGGGAAGAGGAAGAGAGAAGAGGGGGTCTCCGCACTCGAGAAAGAAGTAGAGGAACCAGAGGCTGTAAATAAAAATAAAACACAGTTGAAAGAGGTCTGTGAACACATGCACACTCTCTCTTTTCCTGTCTGTTTGTATCTCTCTCTCTCTCTCTCTCTCTCTCTCTCTCTCTCTCACACACACACACACACACAAAGGCACAAGGCACTATAAAGTCAGTTATAGGAAAAATAAATGAATGTAAGAGGGGAAGAGAACAAAAAAGGGGAGTGAGGAATTTTGTGGTTTCTCAAATAAAATGACACAAATTCCCCAAATGATGAGGTTCTCTATTAGATGGGGATATATATATATTTTTTAAAAATTTAGTTATTAATTATTAATGTCATATTAGTCATAGTCATACTTAACTGAACTAATTTACTATACTTAACATACGATTTAAAGATATAAAAGACATGACACTTGGGTATTTCTAACTCTACATTCCATACTAAATACAAAACTCCTGTATAGTATTTCAAATTAGAGACTCATCTGACTGTCATGGCATAGAAATGCCTTAACACACCAACTGAGAAACTTCCACTTTGGGTTTGTCAGGGAGAATAATTAGCTCTGGTCACTTCCATGATTGACTGTGGTGACATTTCATAGATGTAATCCTCCTCCACATCATTTAGTGCTTCATTGCAGGCGCATCAGAGTCTGTTAGACTTTACTGCTGCAGCAAAATCTTTCATTCTGTGTGCTTGTGTCACCACAAAGGTCTCATAAAAGGAAACAACAAATCTTTTATTCATTAACCCGCAAGTTAAAACTTAGCTCATTCCGGGTAGGATGCTGAACTGAAAAAAAATCTACATGAATCTGGCTGGGCCTTTCTGGGTCTTTACGTTCAAACAGCTGAGTTTTTTTTTTTTTTTTTTTTTTCTCGTTCATGTTCAACATGGACATGGCTGTCACAGAATTAAGTGATGCTGCAGAGATAATGAGGCAAGGGAAACATTCAGCAATTTCCCAGTTTCCATGGTGGGCTAAACAAAGGAACTGCAGTGTTAATTCCTGTAACAGCCTGAGGAGGGGTCCGTGATTATGCACGGAGCGCTGCTCTTACCTGTCTCCGGGTCACTGAAGTCAGGCAGAGTCATGGCATTCAGCTGCCTCCTGTCTGCTATGGCTCGATCCAGCAGACTGCTACCCCGACCCGAGTCACTGGTGACACACACACAAATACAAACACAGACAAAATTCAGGGAGAGGGTAACAATCACATCAGATATAGATTCATAAAGCCCTGAAAATTCTGATTCTACTCCTGTCTTCCAGACAACCACCCCCCTACCAGCCCCTTAGTCCATAGAAACCCCTCCCCTCCCCTCTCCTCTCCTCCCCTCCCCTCCCGTCACACCACCCAGCCTGATGAAACCAGCAGCAACCTCTTTGCCTGCATCTGCCACGTTAGCATCAATGCATTGGCAATGCATTCGTACACTTGTCCCCATCACGGCAATGCCACAAACCAATCATTCCAATTACTAAACAATAACAACAACACTATAGATAGAGTCCTTTGTCAAAATATTAAAACCTTAGCATTCAGTGACTGCTTTTAGAGGCTTTTACTGAACGGTACCAGACTATCATGTCTGGTTTTGCAGTTTTCAAACAAACAAATGAAACAGCTGGGTGGTGATGCTTACTGTTGGTTTTTGAAAAACAACTTTCACAAAATTACATGAATCGCTAAAATGTCAATTCAATAAAACAGCATGCATGTTTTTAAGAGATGCATACCTTAGTTGTCAAATCAGATACTACATCGGAGCATTTTGTATGTGAAAACACAGTGATTCCACTGTGATGTCAGTAGCCTAGTCTTGTGTAGGCTGTTTTTGTATCTCTGTGATGATATTAAGTGTCAGTCCGTCTCTCTCTGAGACGGACTGACATCATCCCTTATCTGCATTTTAGCAGAAATGGGATGCGCATGCACTTGCGCATGCACACACACACACACACACACACACACACACACTCTAGCAGGCACAGACTGAGAGTCTCTTGTGATTGACACACCAACTAATGCGCTGCAGGATAACAGAAAAAAAGACACAATAAATAAACAAGAAAGGCAAAAGTGAGGGAAAAAAATCACCCCAAGAGGGTGGCCGTCTGACTGACTGGGAAAGAGCAGGGTGAAAAGTCCAGACATTAATTGGTCTCCCTGGACCAGTGTTAGGGAGCTTAATGAGAGATAGAGAAGATGGACGAGGGTGCTTTGCGCCTGTGGCTGCTGCTCCTGCTCCTGTTGGCCTCCCAGGCTGTGTGTGTGTGTGTATGTGTGTGTGTGTGGAGGATGGGGGTGTGGGGCCTCAAAGGACCTTGCCGTCTTCCAGCAGTTTGGCGAAAGGGTCAAAGGCTTTAAGAATGGTGAAAGGGTGTGGCCATGGGGACAGGCCATTTCACTTGGATGTTTCATTTGCAAAATCTCCATCAATAAACTCGCTAAAGCTGTGTCTGTATAGAGTTTGTAAAGTGGAGAGCTCTATAGTGTAGCGTTCACGACACTACACACGACAAACTGTATGTAGGACACCTGTGGTATGCCTTGTGTATTTTCAAGATTTCTTTTCTGCAGAAGTTTGAGAATGTGTGTGTGTGTGTATATATGAGTGGGGAGTGAGTTACCTGGGGTTGGTGAGGTTGTAACAGGACTTCCAGATCTGCAGCATGTGTTTGCAGGTGAGGAGAGCATCCTCAGGGCCCCGGCACAGTACCTCCAGCTTGACCTTACTGAACAGCAGGCTGGTGGACCACAACACACAACTCAACATGAGAACATACAGGAACACAGATTTGGAAGGTGCAAAAATTACTGTAATTCAAATTTGTTATGCTCGGCACTCACAAAATACAGTGTTATGCGCACACGTGCGCACACACACAGACAGGCCTATTTAACATTCACATCCCTTTCTCCATCATCCTGGCCAACATGCCTCCATCATTCAGTGCATCTGTACTTATTTCCTCTATTTCTGCAGTTTAATCTCCACTGACTCCACCCAGCTCCTTCCTCTCCTCTCCTCCATCCATCAATCCCTCTCTCTGAACAGGTCTTCCTCATTATTTCCCTCTCTCTTTCTCTTCTCTTCGCCCATTTCCTGGCTCCATCTGAGGCACAGCGGGACAAAAACAGAGCCGAGCTGTGAGTCTGATCGGTAGGACGGCTAATTAAGTGTTTTAATAAAGACAGTAAACAGGCACCCACATCTCCAGGCGAATGGCGCTGCTGCTACGCCTGTTTTTTTTTTTTTTTTTTTGCAGAGCACAGACACTCAAGCTGTTTATCTCTCAGTTGAGTATCTGCTCAGCTCTGCATTCTCTGCTCATTCTTTCTACCTCCTCTCTTCACGCCGCCGTTCACTTCTTCCACTCTCACCCGCAGCCACTCTCCCCCCTCTTCTTTCCTTTTCTCTCACAGCATCCTCTCTCCTCCTTCTTCATTTCCTCTCATTACACTTCTTATTTCCGCTTTTCAATGCTTGCCTCGTTCCCCCTTTTCCTCATTCTCTCTCTAGCCTTTTCTTTCCCCATTCTCTCCCTTGCTCATTTCTCCTGTCTCACTGAGAGCGTGAGCAGAGAAAAACGCCAAATATACTCCTCAACTCAATGAGCACCCTTAGCCCATGCAAACACACACATACACACACACGCGCACACACAGAGAAGTGTGTCGTTGCCTCTCCTGAGCACAAGCAGAGGAGCAGTAATGGGTGGGTGGGTGTATGTGGCTGGGGGGTGGGGTGCACACAGGCAGCACAATCCCCACAGCACAAACAGCAGCAGCAGCAGGAGCAGGAGCAAAAGTGGCACAAGGCACTTCAAAGCAGGGTACAAGTCGGGGAGGGGGAAGGGAGAAGAGAGAGAAAGGGAGAGGGGGAGAGAGAGAGAGAGAGAACCTTCAATGCTTGTACCAGCTGCATATATGCATTTGCATTGCGCACACGCGCACACACACACACACACACACACACAAACGCACACACACCACCATATATAATCTAAAAAAAATCTATCGATGTATGTTCATGAAACTTACATGACTTAAATGTAGGCCTATTACATAATATCTGCTTTGGCAATATGAGTGACCTTGTCATACCAGTGAATCACTTTGAATTTGAAATGAGAAAACAACAACACGGACGTTCAGTCCTATCAGTCAGACGGAGAGAGGGAAGCCATGGTAAGCGTGAGGGGAGGGGCGGATGGGAAAGAGAATTTGGATGAGCAACCAACCATCTTCTGTTATCCAGACTTGGGGCAAATGAATCAATCTGCCTGTAGATTCATGTGTGTGTGTATGTGTGTGTGTGTGTGTGTGTGCATGTGTGTTCTTGTATGTGGTTGCGGGAGAATGAAAGTATAAGTCCACCACATTCACAACACTGACATGCTATTAGCAACCCATCTTGATGTACACACATTCCCTTAGGGAAGCCTGTAGAACAACCATCATTCCTCTTCAGTGTATGTATACATAAGTGTGTGTGTGTGAGTGTGTGTGTGTGTGTGTGTGTGTGCTTGTACGTGCATGATGGGGGATGGGGTGTAATGCTAGATATTCCATAGTCTATAGAAGAAAATACATAACTGTGAATATTGGCTTATGATTTAAGCAAATGAGTTTTGTATGCAGCACATACACGCATGTGTATAAACACACATGCACACACACACACAGATACAAAAAACATGATACAAATACACACAGAAGAGCACACACATACACAAACACAGCAGTTAGTTTGCGCACTTCCTCCCTCAAGGGAGAATGAAGCTCAATCATGCTAACAGTAAAACTGGGTGCAATCACAGAGAAGGGAGGCAGGCAGAAAAAAAAAGAAAAGAAAGAAAAAAATCTTGTTCTTTTTCATGTTACATAAGTCACTGAGGCATACACACTGAGCAACATAGAAACACACAAACACACATGCAGACACACTCTCTCACACTCTCTCTCACACACACACACACACACACAGACACAGACAGACAATTCTCATGTTGTGCGGCCCTGAGGGACGATAAAGCTAAAATATATTAGAATACACAAAAAAAGGCAAACAAACAGAGCAGGGAGATAATTAGGAAAAACAGGCTAGAAGCGTGAGAGGTGCAGAACTATCTCCGAGGTATGCAAAGTCATGGCTGCTCGCTTAACGTTAGGGAGTGTCTGAACATTGGTGTTTTTTGGATATACATGCACTGTGTGTATGTGTGTGCGTGCGTGTGTGTGTGTTGGTATGCATGTGCACAAAATAACATGCTAGATGGGACAAGGGGAGGGGTAGTGTAAAAAAGCGACAGACGAAGAAGGAGAGAGAGACAGAGAGAGAGAGGGGGAGAAGAGAGAGGGAGAAAGAGAAAGAGAGACAGAGGGCATGAAAGAGAGAGATGGAGACGGAGAGAGGAGGTGCGGGCAAATTGCACGCTAGAGTGCTCTGGTGCCAACACTAATGAAGTGGTCTGCCAGTGTGGTGCGTGCCCACTGCTCCACTGTGCCCACATTTCCATCCACTCTCTCCTCTAATTAAATATGGCAGCTGCTGGCCCTTCCTAATGCCCTCGCCAGGGCAAACACAAACACACTGATGAAATGTTGCGAGGCAGCTTGGGACGGCCGCTACGGGTCCTGCGTGGAGACGAAGAGGTAGTGAAATAAAATGTGTGTGTGTGTGTGTGTGTGTGTGTGTGTGGGGAGGGAGAGAGAGAGAGAGAGAGAGAGAGAGAGTGTGTGTGTGTGTGTGTGTGTATGTGTGTGTTGTACTCCTCTGCTTTGGACACATGGGATTGGCCAATGAATTCTCCTGCCTGTTCTGGGTCCGTGTGTGCATCTCACTGCTAGCGTTTCGCTCCACACACTGTGGGATGGGTCTCTATTTTATCCCAGGCATTTCATCTGAGAGCTGGAGCCCCTGGCCTGTATTTTATAGCCTCTGAATGATGCTGTTTGTCTCTTAATTATGTGGAGCTTCATCTGTTGTACCACAGATGCCTGCAGGCTGAGGCGGTGACTTGGTGCTTTGACTGTTCATCATCGAAAACAACTCGACACCGTGCTGGTTGCTGTGGGATTTGATTTGATTCAATCCCATCAGGTGTAATGAGCAATGAGCCACAGAGGTGGACACTCGATTTGGTCGAACGCAAATGGATGTAGCGTTAATTGAAGGAATGGACTGTGGGACAGTGCTTTAGACAGGCGGTTAGTTTGGTCGGTCGCCCATTAAAGTTGGGGGTTTAATTGAGCATGTGATTGAGACGCTGGAGAACGAGGCTCAGGAAGTGTTTAGAGGCTGCTTGGGATATGATAGTGGTTGAGGTTAGTCAAATTGTGACTGTGTACTGTAGAATAGTAGTTTTGAGACCACAGCTGGATAAATGCTGCAGGTGTGTGTGTGTGTGTGTGTGTGTGTGTGTGAGGGACTCACGCAAAGTTCTCGGGGTACTCGCTGAGCGCCATCTCGATGATGTTGAGCGCGTCGTGGTAGTGCTTCTGCGCCGACAACAGCAGGGCCAGGAGGTGCAGTGAGTGGACGTCATCCCCCTGCAGCTGCAGCGCCTGCCGCACGTAACCCAGCGCCTCGGGGATCTACTCTCTCTCACACACACACACACACACACACACACACACACACACACACACACACACACACACACACACACACACACACACACACACACACACACACACACACAAATAAATACAAACAGAAAAACAGAGATGCGAGTAATATAAAAGCACTTACAGACTAAAGACACACACAAGATGACACATACACACAAAGATTTGACAGACTGACACACACACACATCCACAAACACACAAGAACACAGACAGACAAGACACACAACAAAATAACACACAGGCTCAAATACATTCGCATTTGCATACCTTGTATAAACACACCCATGCAGGTATGCAGGAAGATGCATGCAAGCAGGGACAGAGGACCACACACAATGTGCAGTCACACATTCACACCCACTGAAACGGTATTTATTTAACATTCAGTCTCATCAACACAAATGTCAACCCAAGTCCCAGTGGCTGTGGCAAACCCAGACCTCCCTGTGAGGTTATTAGAAGATGCTATCAACAGCTGCGTCACACTGACCGCAGTGACTAACCAACCCTAATCTTGCCCTGACATTCAATCCTCCATTTTTTTTTAATATTTATTTTCTTTGTGGCAGTTTGACTTTGGGATATTAATTCCAGTTTGAGATCATCTTATTGTCCTGCACCCCACTACAACCCCCCCTCTCTTACAAACCCCAAGTCCCTGAATGCCTCCCCTGCTAGGAGTGCTCTGTCGCCATGGAGACGGGGCCTCTGAGTATATGATGACACACTGCGATTTTGACAGCGTCTTCGAGGTGGTCCTGACATTTCCATGAGGCAAAAGGGGACAGCATGTGTAAGTATATATGAGAGAGAGAGGGACAAAGAGAGGGAGAAAGAGAGAATGAGAAAGAAGAGAGAGAGAGAGAGAGAGGGATGAAGAGAGGGAGAAAGATAGAAATAGTAAAAAGAGAATGAGAGAGAGAGAGAGAGAGAGAGAAAGCGAGAGACAGAGAGGCATGATGAAGGGGAACTGAAGGGAGCAAAAGTCCAGGCTCTGAGCAGAGTGAAAGAACAGAAGCGAGGAAAGGTGGTGGAGAGACGTGACAGACAATGACTGTGCAACAACAAGAGAACCTGGGGGGACCGAACTGTGAACAAGGTGAGGTCTCACCTGTCGGGACACAGCCAACTGCAGGGCCAGGTAGAAGGCAGCCAGGTGGTCCGTTGGTGACAAGCTTTGAGCTCTGGGACACAATCAAAGAGGTAAGAGGATGAGAAAGAATGGGAGAAACATCATGTCAAATGAAAACCGGCATAAAGGTCTAGAAGTGTAGACATAATGATGTGTTGTGTGAGTCCTACCTCTGAAAAGCACTTAGGGCCTTCCTCTGATACTCTTCCTGCATCCCCCGCAACGATGCTGAGAGAGCGAGGACGACATGTCAGAAATGTGTTTATGTGTGTGAGTGAATGTGCCGGGGTGTGTGTGTGTGTGTACTGTACATCTGTACTTTACCATCAGTAGCCTTGAGGCTGTAGACCAGGCCGAGGGCCAGGTATCCTTTGGCTCGGAATTCTGCTGCTTTCTCTCCCATGTCCACCACCAGCTTGGCAAAGTGCTCCCCTTCATCCAGCTGTCGGCACACACACGCACGCGCACACACACACACACACACACACACACACACACACACACACACACACACACACACACACACACACACACACACACACACACACACACAGAAAAATACATTAGTCATAGAGGATCGATCTTTAACTGTCACTTTGAGTACAATTTGTAAAAATTGAGAAAAGCACCAATAACAACTCTTCTCCTGTAGTTACAATAACAACCCTTCTACATTCTGCATTATCTTCAGTGGGAGGAAGAAGTACACCTGTCAGATGACACGTGCCATCATCTTCACTGCACAATGAACTACCAAACGCTATACACGCAATGCAATGCTATGGACGAAAACAACACAAGCTGTTCGATGAGAATGGCTGTTTATCCACCTTTAAAACCACTGCACGGAGTCTGCAGTCAGTCTTACCCAGTGTAACGTTCCAATGCACAGCTTGACAGCCAGTAAGGGGATGGTGGGGTCGTCTGGTTTGAGGCGGATGCATTCCTTCAGCACCTTCACAGCTCGTGCCGACTGAGACACAGACAGAGATTCATCACACCCTCACACCCACACACTCACACTCGCTGGTACAGAATGGGCTTTCTGTTTCTTTAGTCATGACAATAATTCAATAGACTGCTGGCGATGGGATGTTTGTGCACCTTTGGGTTTTTCCAACCCTTCAGTCAACCGATGTTTCTAATAATACTCTGCAGCCAAGGCGGTTTTCTATGCTGTGACTTTGCCCTGTGCTTACAGGTGGGTTTTCATTCACTCCTTCCTCCAATTTCAATTATTCTCCATGCACAAATAATACAATGAAAGCCTTCTTCAGAAATACAATACATTTATATAACACTTGACTTTATTTGACCTTCCTACATTTTGTAAATTACAGCACTGATGGTTTAAACAGCACAGAGAGAGAGAGAGAGAGAGAGAGGCATAAGTACTGGAAAAAATACCTCAAAATAGGTTAACATAATAAATCTCTCATAGGCTTCAATGAGGCTGCATCTGACAACAGGTGGCCTGGACTGGAGGGAGGGAGGGGGGAGAGAGAGAGAGAGAGAGAGAGAGAGAGACACACTCATTGGGCCGGTGGCCACCAGCTCACCTTCCCAGCGGCCATGAGGGAGAGAGCCAGCTGATACCACAAGTGGAACTCCTCAAAGGCAAACTTCATGGCCCTCTCCAGACACTGAGGGAGGGAGAGGGTGAGAGAGAGAGAGGAAGGGAGAGAGACATTTAAAAGCCTTTTATTTAACTATAATGTCAAATCAAAGGGCAATAAGGACTTATAAATTATTCAATTCGGATACGATTCTGTGTATAAACAAGAGGAGCTAAGCAAAGAGAAAGTGAATGAGATACAAAGATAGAGGGAGGGGGAGAGAAAGAGAGAGAGAGAGAGAGAGAGAATACAAAGGAGCAGCGAAAGAGAAAATATTGATCCAGTGCTCAAATCTGCAGGCGTGGCATGGTGTGGTGGGATGCTTGCACATGGCTAGAGAGAAAAAGAAAGAGAAAGCAAGAGCGAGAAAGAGAGAAAGAGAGAGAGGTAGCAGAGAGGAAAGAACAGAAGAAAAGAGAGGAGATGAGTGCAGAGAGGTAGTGTAAAGAAGAGAACAGAAAAGAAAGGCAGAGGACAGAAGGGAAAACAGTAGACAGAGCTAGTGGAGGGGAAAAAAAGAGAGGTAGAGAGGAAAGACAGATAGTTAGAGAGGAGAGAAAGAGAGGTAGAGGAGAGAGAAGTGGTTGAGAGTAGAGGAAGAGGGAAAAAAGACAGAGAGCTAGTGGGGGGGGGGGTGAGGGAGGGAGAGAGAAAAAAGAAAGAGAGCTAGTGGAGGGAGAGAAAGAGGAAGGGGGAGAGAGAGAGAGAAAGAGGGCAAGAGAGGCAGCAGAGAGGAGAGGAAAAGAGAGAAGAGGAGCCCCAGCCTGACAGGCGGTGAGGAAGGGTTTTCATTCTCCCCCACTCCCAGGGCCGAGTAAATCTCTCCTGCCTGCCTGCCTGCCTGCCTGCTCGCCCTGCCGCAAGGGAGGCCCCAGCCCACGCCTGCCGGTGAGGGATGGGGGCCTGGGGATGGATTTGGGTGGTGGTGGGAGCGCACGTGTGTGTGTGTGTGTGTGTGTGTGGGGGGGGGTTTAGGTGGTGGGGGATTAGATTTTCTGCCAAGAACTAATGTTTGAGCACACAGGGAGGGTGTGTGCACGCGCGTGCACATATGCACAAGTGTGCATGTGCACGCTTGCGTGCGTGCACACACACAAACACACACACACACACACACACACACACAGATGTGTGCACGCACACACACACACAAATACACACACATTTGCATACATACACACACAGGCGCGCACGCACACACACACACACACACACACACACAGGCGCACACACAGGCGCACACACACAGCTTAGCAGGGACCATTTAATTGCACTGGGTGGTGGAGCAGTGCCGCACTTGCATAATAATCAAACAGATTAAAAGGCTGCTGCAGAGCATGCAGAAGAGCCAGAGGGAGGTGCCCGAGTGTCTCACACACACACACACACACACACACACACACGCGCGCGCACTTAGGATCCGTGTGCAGAAACACATTATGAGCTTGTCAGTTAGAGGTTAGAAAGAAACCCTGAGGTTATAAAAAGCACACACACACACATACACACACACAAGCATAGAGGTGCAAACAGATGGTGGAGGTGGCAATGGGAGGTGTCGAAGATGGAGTATGGATGACAGCAGAGAGCCTCAACTCCACACCTGCCACCACCCTCATCACCACCACCAGCAGCAGCAGCATCAGCCCAAACACGCTTAGCAGACAACACCTCTGGGGCGACGGCTACTGCATTACACCGGCGTTGGGTTTCAAAGGGCGACCCGGGCAACCCGACACGGCTAGCATTTCGGATTTTCATGCAATTCCGTATGAGAGCGGCCGGTAAACAAACAACAGCCCTCGGAGACTGGGAGCCACACACACACACACACACACACACACACACGCTCATCACTGACACAAACACAAACAAAAAAAAAAAGACATGTAAAAGAGGATACTCACAGAACAAAAACAAATCACACGCACACACACACCTGCATGAAGCACTACTTCAGCACGCTAATTACAAGGGGTAAAAAGGGTCAGTGGTGCTCAATTAGGACCGTGTTCATTGGCTGGCTCACCTCGGAGAGCATCTCGTATTGGCCGCGGCGGCCCAGCGCGATGGTCAACAGGTCGTACACCACCGAGGCGCTCTGCAGGCTGATGATGCGGTCGTTATTGTGCTCCGGGATCCGGCTGAGCACCGCATCCCTGTTAGCCTACGCGCACACACAAACACAAACACACAGTGTCAGCATAGGCCAATACCACTCACCAATGTTAGCACAGACTGTATGCAAATGTATCCTCAGTACACTGAGGACTGAGGACAGTACACATCATGCATATCCACATAGCAAACTATGAAAAAGCACTCGGAGTCCGAAAATGTCATCCAAATCCATGTGGTACTTTTTGAGTTATCTTGCTCACAGACAGACAGACAGACAAACAGACAAACGCCGGCGAAAACATAACCTCCTTGGCGGAGGTAATGAAAAGCCCACTCTGACTTACCATAGACTCACTGATCAACAATAGCAGCAAAGCCTCCTCTGTGTTCTCCTGGGGACAGAAGAGGCTGAGGAGACACAAGAGAAAACCTTGGGTACCCATAAACTGATGATGTTTGGGATGGCAACGTTTTTAAAAGACAACTTGGGGCTGTGTGTGTGTGTCTACTTAGTTAATGCAATTCCTTTTGAATATACACACACACACACACACACACACACACAAACACTAGTGACGTACTTTTCTCCGGAGTAAACTCGTGGCCGTCGGCTGAGGGCGTAGTCCTTGGTGTGTGAGGTGGTCTTGAGTGGGTCGTCCAGGGGTGAATGGTGTGGGGGTTCCTCCAGTGGGCTCCAGTAGCTCTGGTCACACATCCCCCTCAACAGGATCTCAGCCAGCTGACGCGCTATGGTCTACACCCGTGCACACACACACACACACACACACACACACACACGACTGTACTGTAGCTGATTGCACTGTACATAGTAGATGATTGCACTGTACATAAGTAGATGTTACGATCATGCCATCCTACACACACACACACAAACACACACAAATATGACTGTACTGTTGCTGATTGCACTGTATATAGATGAACAGATGTAAACATCATGCCATCCTACACACACACACAAACACAAACACACACACACGCACCCCACACCCCACCTACCATTCGTAGGTTTTGGGTTGTCCTAGTCTCCACAGCTCGCAGAATCTCTCTGAAGCGGCCCACACCCCGGGTGAGGTTGCTATGGTAATGGGAACAAATTAAGAGCGCAAGGTTTTATTCCTGGGAAAGCGCTGAGCTCAAGGGCAAATAAATGCCTCACAAAAGCCCTCTTTCTTCCTCTGGCAGCCTTACATTGCAACACTTAGGGACTACTCTCACTGCTCTACACCATAACCAAACTATATCCTTATATTCCTTATTCTCTGACTGGTGGCCCTCTGTACTATTTCACAGTTTTTTCACAGAAACTGACACCACTGCCATAACACACACCTAACTCCTGTGTAATGAAATCTGGAGAATGTGACTGCCAATGTGGTGAGTCAGAGAGTCGGGTGCGCCTACTTTCTGTAGATGGCAGCTGACAGATTCACTGGGTCTAACAGACTACAGTAGGTCACTAGTGCTACATAACTAAGGACTATTTGAATTGAACTGGGATGGGCTAAAACTAGGCACTAACTACTGAAAAGGGAGGAGGCCCAAAGTAGATCAGAATCACTCTGATCGACACTACTCATACTCATGGAAATCTCCATGCTCTAATCTGGCAATCACCTGGACCAGCGACAGTTAACTTGCTTTTCATCTACAGGCAGCATGCTAACATGCTAGTTCAGCTAGAGCCAGTCCAGATGTTTTGAGCAGGAAGTGGATCAGAGCGTTAGCGCTAGCCTAGTCCTCAGTGAGGTTCTCTCCACTGGGGCACTACAGCTGGGACTACTCTACTAGGGGATGAAGAGTGGATCATACGTACTAGTGGTCTTCATACACACGGTGGCTTGGTGTGTGAAGAGGGCGTGGTGCAATGAGGAGAAAGCCATGGTGGTTATGAAGAGAATCAGGAAAACACACGCACGCAGACATGCGCGCACATACACACGCACACTCACACACAATAATACAGGCATGTACAAGCACACACACACACACACACACACACACACACACACACACACACACACACACACACACACACACACACACACACACACACAAAAATCCAGGCATGTACTGTATGTGTCCACGCACACACACACGCACACACACACACACATGCATTTGCTGTGTGAAGTGGGCATGGTGCAATGAGTAAGCCATGGTGGTTATGAAGAGAAACATAAACACAAACACACACACAGACACACACACACACACACACACACACACAAGCTTGTACATGCACACATAAGCACACGCACACAGAAACAAAAACACTGAGAATCAGAAACAGAAACACACTTGTACCTGCACACATAAGTGCACACACACACACACACACACACACACACACACACACACACACACACACACACACACACACACACACACACACACACACACACACACACACACACACACAAAGATGCATGTACTGTATATCTGCGCACACACACACAAACACACACACACTAGTGTGTGCACTGGGTCAGCGCTCATCAAAAGTGTTTGATGCGTCAGAGGGGAATCTGAAACATCAGAGGGGCTGTGAGTTAGTCTCACTGCTCTGCTCCTAATGACACAACAGGAGACTCTGCCAGAGGAGCAACGCTGCATCCATGATTCAACACAGCAAAGGCTCTACACTCAGGGAGAGAGAGGAAGGGGGGATGGAATGAGACATAAAGGAGGGAGAGAGACGGAGAGAGGGAGAGAGAAAGAGAGGAAGGGGGATGGAATGAGACACAGAAGAGGGAGAGAGAGGGAGGGAGGGGGGGAATGAAAAAGAAAGGGAGAGAGAAGAAGATGGGATAGGAGAAAAGAAAAAAAAGAGAGGGAAAGAGAGAAAAGGAGGTAGAAAAAGAGCAAGAGGGAAAGAGGGAGGGAGAAAGAGAGGGAGAAAGAAGAAACGATAGAGGGAGGGAGAGAGAGCCACTCATTTGCCCGAGGGTCCTGCATGTTAAAAAAATGACAGGGAGATGCGGCGATGGAGAGATGGATGAAATGATGCAGTTTGAAGTATCCCAGCTCTCGCCGCTTTGATGTTCCCACTAAGACATGTGGTGCTCTTTTCCTCTCTATTTTCTCTTATTCCGTCTCTCAAACAAGCAGACACAGGCTGTGCATGCACACACACACACATATATACACACACACACACACTTACCCATTTTTGAAGTGGATGACATGTGCTCTCTGCAGGCCCGTCTCCAGGAAGTAGCCCAGCTCCTGCTCCTGAGCCACTGGACCTGGCTTTGGACTTCGGTTCTGTATTCCTGTACTCAGCGCCTAGGCAAAACACACACACACACACACACACACACACACACACACACACACACACACACACACACACACAATCATGATCTCATGTATTTCAGTCATTGGTATATCTGTGTAGGAATCTGCGCTGCTGTGCCTTTCACCAATGCAACTACAACTTCCCAATTATTAACTGAGGTAAATACACTGATTTTGTAAACTTCCTTCGTCTATGACATTTATACATGGATAAGGGCTATATACAGGATTACATTTCTTTTCATCATTCTACTTGTCTGAGTGATTCAACAGGTAATGTTTAGTAAACTGAGGTTAATAGGTGTGAGGTCACTACATGGTTTTGTTTTTTTAGTTTGCATAAAACTCTGACCTGACCTGAGGTTTATACATGGTGCGGCTTATATACAGAAAATATCTGTATACATGTTCAGAAGCACAGCAAGGCAGTAATGTATATATGTCTGGGAGTACACAATTAATACAACGGGGTATCAGCTGATATGATGAAAGTTTGAGGCTACGTGACTTTGACAGGAGTTGCAAAGGTGAAGACTGGGGGATATTCTACACCCAGCTGTGTGTGTGTATGTGTGTGTGTGTCTGTGTGTGTGTGTGTATAGTAAGGAGAGGGGGTCAGGGCTATCAAGCGTCCAGCACCCACAGACCCTGCAGAGTCAATGCCGCAGTGGAGCAGCGGGGGGGGGACTGCGTCCAGCCTGCAACAGTCTCTGTTTGTTCTCCCACAGTCACAACACACTGGAGCACACACACACACACACACACACACACACACACACACAGCTTCACTCTACTCTTTACAATGAGTGAGTTTACATCCAGCTCACATAGGCTTCGAAAGAGAGCGAGATAGAGACAGAGAAAGAGAAAGAGAGAGAGAGAGAGAGGGGAAGGCAGGGATGGACTGATAAAGACAGATCCCTAGACAGACAGAAACAATAAAAGGAGAGAAGGATCTAATTGAGTCAAACAGAGACAAAAGGGGAGACAACAAGCACAATATAGCAACAGACTGCACTTCCTACATAAATCTTTAATGCCGCTTTGTCTGTCTCTACTGCCATTTTATACAGCTATATCTTCATTCAGATACTCCAGGTTTGTAGATGACATGAACCATTTAGAGGAAGCAAAAAATAGGAGGGAGGAGGAATGAGAGAGAGCAATGTGTGTGTGTGTGTGTGTGTGTGTGTGTGTGTGTGTGTGTGTGTGTGTGTGTGTGTGTGTGTTTTGGGGGCGAGGGCGGGGGGACGTGGGGGTCTAGTGGTGCAGAATGGGAAGCATAGGGAGAAAAAAAAATGTAAAAAGAAAAAGAAAAATGCTTGGGTTGAAGGAGAGTTGGAGGATGGGAAGAGGGGGATGGAGGGATGAAGTAAAGTTGCTGATTGAAACAGCAGAACCAAGGTCAGAAAGGAGGGAGGGATGGGGAGAGGGAGAGAGAGAGAGGGAGAGAGAGAGAGAGAAAGAGAGAGACTCTATATGGGGGGCAGTGGGGGTGAAAATAAAGCAGCCAACATCACACTCCACTCAGGTTCTGTCAATGCAGCATTGATCTGGAGTTGGAGGACCTCCAGGCTTCCTCCAGCCTACCCCCACAGTCAACCCCTTCCCCCAGCGCCGGCTCACATCGCTGTGGCCGTCCCCAGCAGAAATCTCACCCCGATGGCCCTGGGAGCCGCAGGGGGTGCGAGAGAGAGAGAGAAAGAGAGAGGGACAGAGAGCTCTCTGGTACCCTCAGGCGTCCAGAAGCTGTGGACACACTGATGGTTTCCCATCGACCTGAACTGACATGACAGCTAGCTGCTAGCCTCATTCTCACAGCCAATGAGCAGGGGTTCGGCTCGAAGCCAACCCTCACTCAAGCCATTCAGCGGCTGAGTTGGGACCGAGTGTATGCGGTCTCTATGGAGATGGCACTCGGGGGAGGCGGAGGAAGAAAACCTATTCGGAAATTACACCTAACCCGTTGCTGACCTCACTTCCTCTCTCTCCCTCTCGTTCGACGAATTCCATGCCAGTGGGCTTCTGCGAAAAGATCGCCATGGCAACAGCAATCAAAAACATTGATGCCGCTGCCCGGGCCCCCTGCAGGAGACTGCTTAGCCAGTTCCCCCCTGAGCTGAAACGGTAAACGAACTCAACAAGTAAACACTGGCAGGCCTGTAGGCTGCAGCTCTAATGTCCACTTATGCTATTCAAAGATGCAATAGGCAAAACAAAGAGAGAGCAAAAAGACTACCACTTGGACATGAGTGCAGCCGTACGTAAAAAATCTTTTCAGGACACCAGAAGTGTCAGAATGCCTGTTAGGGCATGCCATGATGACAAAGTCAGACTGTCTGGGACAGCAGACATGGCACTTTTGGGGAGTGTTTGTACCCTTAACCACACAGATGTGGGCGGGGGTGCAGGGGGTGGTGAGGCTCGTTTAATGAAGTGCAAACACACTGCGGGACCGACAGGAGACTGTCTGTCTGCGTGCTCTACCCCAGAGCCAAAGATGTGGCACATCATAACGACACGTTCACCAAAAAAAACAAACAAAAACAAAAAGACAGGCCCACCATCAAGAAAGGCAACCAACAACACAGAGGTAGCAGCATGTCGTCTAGCAACTCCTGGAGAAAACCTGTAGTCTTTCAAAAACATACCCTAAAGCTGAGCATCAAGTTCAAGTCCCTGTCTCACTTTAAGAAATAAAGTGATAAAAACACTATAATATATATAAAAACACTATAATAATAATAATAATAATAAATGAAACGCCTCTCCCCATCAACATCCGCACAGTCAAATCCTGCCGTTTCCATGGAGACAAATCCAGCCCCATCAGCACCATTAAAAGAAAGTCAGTCTCCATGGAAACGTCCCACTCAGCATAGGCAGCTACTATTACAAATTCAGAATCTACCATGGAGACAAGAGCATTCAACATCCTCAGATGTTTCAAATCCACTTTCATCCCCCCCCCCCCCCCTCAAATAAGGACCACCTGCTCATCAGATGCCTTGCATTCCCAATGCCACAAATTAATATTCAAATCAGACACAGAAAAACAGACCATCAAAAGAAGTCATTGATTGCAGCAGTAAAGCTATGGATTAGTCAGTGTAGAGCAATGTTACTGGTAAACACACTATTTCCAGATAGGTTTAAAATAACTTATGAATGAGGTTCTTGACCTTTAATGGTGACATTTATTGCAACTTCTCAGTGTTTCGTAATTTTCCGGTGCGGTGTGTACCATCCAAAGCAGTTTCCATGGAAACGGCAGACCAATTCGACATAACACCAAAGGCTAAAAAAAGCATGACCTGACAGGAATCCAGCCCCGTACGAACCTTCTCTACTTCCTGGAGGTAGAGTAGAGCGATGTCGCCAGACTTCTCATAGCAGGTGATGATGTCCTGATCTCGGTCTGGCGTCTTATTGGTCAGCGAGGGAGAACCTGGCGGAACCTTCTCTAGACAGAGACCTGGAGAAGAGAAAAAGAAATGTAATGGATGTTGAGAATTCAACGATTGCCTGTACTTTTGCTAGCACCCCAGCAACGGGAGAGTTGAAGTGTAAAAGCTGTGATGTGCAATCACATAACTGTTCAACCAGTTACTATATTTGGCACTGATATTGAAAGATATCCCTCACGAATATGACAAAAAACGTACTGATCCTGTTTTTAGGGTTAAGCAAAGAAGGTGAGGGTGGGCTGACCCCCTCAGTTTCATCAGGTTAGAAAGCTTCTTCATTGGGACTCCCTATTACTGACACAGAATTGTGTAGGCTGTTGAATAAAACCACTTCAAATGACTTATCTGGACCAAGTCTACACTCACACTCACTGAAGACTTAAAGTGTGAAAGTTTGCTTGTAATCCACAAGCTCAGTACCTATTGCCTAATGAAAGTTAAGCCACTGAGCAATAAGCTTGTGTTTGTAACGAAACGCGCACAGAAATGGGCTCAAAAAGGGGCTCAAAGAAAGGATTAAATGACACCTTTCATAGATTTGGGGTCCTAAAAGGCACATTAAAACAAAGGTTACTTAACATCACTGTTAACAGTGGCAGGCCTATTTGAATGGCAAAACTATGCCACCTCAGTGGCCTGACCAGTTTGTGTTTGAGCCATCATTCTGCATGTCAGTAAGCTCATAACACGAGGACCTGCTTTAGAGAAGATGCTGAGATCCCATCTTTCCCTCAATGACAGTGGGATGGTGTGAGTTTGGCTCAGGCCATCAGAACTAAGCTGAACTGTGGGCAGGCGGGGTAAGTGGGGAGGAGTGTGCTTGATTTGATCTGACAGAAGGGCCAGTGGGCAGATGTTTTCATCTGAAGCGATAGCACACTATAATGTATTTGCTCATTGCTTGGCTACCATGGGAACTGACCCCACAACCTTGGTGCAGCCGAGTCATATCACGGTTGCTTCACTACTCCTTTTTCCCCGTGTTTTGGGGTTGGTTTGAGTTCAGCTCCATTTGGTAATGCAATTTCCTGGGTCCTGAATGTGTCCAAATGCTAAAGACGCGAATTGATCTTTGGCTAGTTCTGTCCCAGTGGGTGATGATGGAGGAAAGTATTGATGGACAGTGTTACTCAATCTGCATTTACCCCTGTGTATGGCTATCCTCAGATGCCACGTAGATTTAACAGGGCTAGGTAGAGGTGCACACACGCATACACTCAAACAAACAAACACACACACACACAAACACACACCATCAGACTGTGCTTTATCAAAAGGGGAAATGCTGAATGTTTCATCACCACCAGGCAGCTCACAGAGGAACCAGAGAACACAGGCGGGCTTGGATGGCCATATCCCATTGCTCAATCAGTGAGTGTGCTTTCCTCCAGACTTATCTACGGTCACTGCTTGTGTCTTTACAAAGATTGCGCGTTCAGTTGTGTGTGTGTGTGTGTGTGTGTGTGTGTGTGAGAGAGTGTGTCTATCTGTATTCAGCTAGCTATGAGGACAGCAGACCTGTGTGTTTCTGAACAAGGAAAAGTTGCTAAGCAGTTCAGCCACTGTCCCCTCAAAATATCTTCCCTAAATTCAAAATCCACAACACATTTTATGTCAGTACAGCACCCCACCCCCCTGCCTCCAAAATTCTTAATCTAGCACACGTTTAGGTCACCATTCTCAGCGCCAACCAGAGACTCCAGATCCCCAAAAGAGAAAAAAACCCTGGCGAAATAAATAAATAACGAAACCCTTACTTAAGTCTTAAATATGGACTGCCTTGGGCCGTGTGTGTCGGCTGCACCTGATAAAATAATCATGCAGATAATAGACCAACACCTTCTGGCGTCCGAAACAAAAAACCCAGACCAGGGGCCTCCCCTCCCCATTCAACCGGTATGCATAATTGATTTGGGGCTTTAAAAGGAATTCGCATGAGCTATATCTGTTTGCCTCTGGTAAGGTGCAATCCATAATGCACACGGCGGAGGGGGAAGGTGCCGAGAGATGGAGATGGAGAAAGGGTGAAAGGACAGCGTGAGTCTGAGGGCTGATGCCTCTGCTAGGAAGGATATATGCACAGGTAGGCCATGGGGAGAGAGTGCAGGAGAGAGACGGAGAGGGAGAGGAGATGGAGGTCAAGACAGAGGACGAGGGAGGGAGAGAGAGGGGAAGATGGAGCTGAAGTGGAGTGAAATGGAGCTGGATCCCAGTGCCCCCTAAGCCAATGCCCTGAACCTTCAAGTACTAAACTGATGTGAATCAGCCAATAGTGTTGTTTTGGTTTAGGGTTTAGGGTTTAGGGGGTGAGACTGGCATTTGGGGGCTGCCTAGGCCAGCAGGGGCAGTTTGTGAAGCCCCGGTTTGGGAGGGCTGCATGAGGGGGGGTTAGGGGATGATGGAGGAGGGGAGGGAGGTTAGGGTTCTGGTGTGCGGTATCACCCATCTAACTAATTCATGTCGCCATGGCACCTGCCCAGCCTAATGGGGCCCTGTGAGTCTCTAAACATGACCGCAGTGACCCTGGCAACACACACACATACACACACACACACACACACAAGCTCATTAAAATTAGATTGAGGTAAAACCTAGTCTCAAAGACTCCTGTATGGCATCACCTGTGCATAAGATTAAAGTGAGACCCTATATAAACGTACATAGCTTTGCAACCTTGGGTCTTTACATGCATAAGAGGAAATAAGGGTAGTATTTGGTTTGTCTCCTCTTAAGTGTGTATTTTTTATCTTTGTGTAGTGTGTGAATGTGTGCTTGTGTGTGAATGTGTTCGCTGCAGTGCAGTCACAGCTGATAGATGAGCAGCAGAGCTTGGTTTAAATCCCCCCAGTGGTGGGTCCACCCTCATCAAGGCATTTGTCAGTCAGCAGTGTGTGTTTGTGCTGGTGTATGTGTGATTGTATGTGTGTGTGTGTGTGTGTGTGTGTGTGTGTGTGTGTGTACGTGTGTCTCACTCAGTGGGGTTAAGCACTGTATAGAGAGTCAGACTCAGCAGCATCTCTCTCTTTCTCTCTCTCCCCCTCTCTCTCTGCGGCTGTCATAACTTTGATCAAAGGCTCCAGCTCTGCAGTCTTGGCTGACACATCCACTACGCTCTGCATTAAACCAGAGAGATGGATAGAGGTGGGGGTGGGGGGGTTGGGGGTAGGTAGGTAGGCTGGGTAGCATGGCACTCTGTTGTCAACCTCATGATTAAACTGCAGTATTGCTGCAGACTGTGAGCTCACAGCACCACCCTGTGGCTGTCTGAGGTAATGCAAGCTGCTGCCATTCTCACTCCACCTGCGGCTGTTTTTAAATAAAATTTAAATTTAATTAAAACGATTTGGTTAGACACTGTTTACATTTACTAAGGCCATTACAGCAGTGTCATTGCAAAGCAGATCTTAACGGAGCCTCTCAACATTTCACCATGTCACCAGCAGCTTATTAACAGCTCATTAAAACCTTCTACACCATGCCGAATTTTACTGCTTTGCTTGGTCAAAGAAACTGAGGTGCTTCAAGGACAGATCAAACAGACCTTGCCAAGTTCAATGCCGGAATAATGCTGGTAGGGCTGTCAAACAATAACATATTAGAAAATCTGTGTTTTGATGAAGGCAAAGATTTTTTTTGGGTCAGGTTAGATCTATGCCTTTTTTAAACAGAAATGTTATGTTTGGACCTACCTATACTATAGTTTTGCTGCACTAATTAGTCCTGATATGTCAAAAAATCTTCCTGTCTTTCATTCTGCACATATACTTCCTCATTCTTTCTTTCTGCTTGCTTGTCTCAAACTGTACTTTTATCTCTACTCTTCTCCATCTGACCCGGTCTCTTTTTGTCAATCCCTTTCTTCCTCATTCTCTCCGCTCTCTCCCTCATCCCTCTCTCTGTCTGTCTGTCTCCTCAGATGAACGGCTGAGGCAGCAGTGTGGTGCAGGCTGATGAGGTGATGGTGGAGCTGATGACAGGGTGCCCTCGTCGACAGTGGCTCCCCGTTGCCAGTGACAGGGGCCTGGTGACACTGCCTGGAGGGCCTGACACCAGCAGCTGATGGAGGAGGAGGAGGAGGAGGAGAAGGGAGGAGGGAGTGTGTGTGTGTGTGTGTTGGGACTAACACCTCCAGTCAGCATGTCCTCTCAAAGACACTTGAATAGAACCAGAGAGGGTGATACAGGGTCACATGTATGTGTGTGTTTGTGTGTGTGCTTATTTGTGCACTAGAGTAACTTCACAAAGTAAACTTCTATGGTTTCTGCTACAGCGGTTTACGCATACTGCTTCTGCTTACTCCCTGTGCCAGGAATGCAAACAGGTTGAAAGGACTGATCTATCATGGGGTGATGGTGGTGCAGGTGGTAGAGGTGCTGTTCGGCAACTGGAGGACTGCAGGTTTGTACTTCTTGCTTCTACTGATTGGTTGGTTGATCAGGGGAGGTGAGATGATGAGGTAGGAGTGTTAGCCCAGACATGACCAAAAGTCCAGAGTGAAAATGTTCGCTGTACTTGATCTCCACACAATTCTCACAGGTGACCCATTTTGATTTCACAAATAAGGTTACATCTACCGCTGTGTGTTTTTAACAAAACCTAAGGGTGGAGACATCACCCAAAAGAAAAAAAGAAACCTCTCCCTGTGCTGTGACTGTGCTGTGTTTCTTTTGTCTCCAAATGCTACTACACAGCCCACGCACAACAAAGAGCCAATTGGTAAGGTCAGTTAAAAAAAGAAACTCCTAGTTGCACTGCTTGCTTTTACCTTTTGTGGCATAGGCCTCTGCAATTATGGACAGGCGGTAAACAGGCGCCCCAACAAGCTGTAGGTCGTCCAGGTTGACACGGCCATACTGGTTAAGGGCCTCTCTGTAGTCTCCCTCAACATAGCATAGCTTAGCCATCAGAAGACTGGCCTCCTGCAGATAGTCATGCTGGAGAACCACAGAACAGGTACACAGAGAAATGTCAATATCCACTCAATACACTATACTATATTATACAATAACACTAACCTGGGACCCAGGGTCCATATTCACAAAGAGTGAATAGTGCTAAGAGAACTCCTAAATCACACTAAAATTTGCTAACTAAGAGTTGTCTCTTAAAATGTGTTCACAAAGCAGCTGGTAACATAACACAGCGGATTGGCAAAGAATATTTGCACTGCATTTATGATGACGCATTTGCATAGACAGGAAGGTGTACTAATTGAATTTGTTTATTAATAAAGTGCATAGACTTAGACAATGGTTTTGGTGGCGTTACTGCATTGTTTGCAAGATGCATATTTATTCCTTGCTGACAGATACCTTGAATATGTGGCTGTGCATGTGCATTTCAAAAGATTATGGATGTGCCGTGTACAAACTGCTGCTTTCGGATGAGTTAGGAGTGCACTGGATTACTTCTAAGACTTAGGTTCTACTTTTAGCTCTAAATTTCTTTATGACTTGCTCTTAGTCCAAAGAAATTGGAGTCCTAAAGAAGTTTCTCCAAAATTTGCCTGTTAGAAGCTACTAGAGCTGTTGGAACTCTCACCAAGACTCTCACCAAAAGAGTTGGAAGTGTCGCAATCACATCATGTCAACAGCAGTTTTAACTGAATTTACTTAATTTTAAGGAAACTTTTTAACTTTGGTTAATAGTTTAACCACAGAGGATGAGGATGAGGATGAGGATAGCCTTCTCTGTTTGTAAATAATATATTTCATGCCCATATAACATTTTCTTTAGTGGCACAAAGATGACAAAGGTGGGTAAAATGTCTGCATCTCATCTGTAACCTACAGAGTTTGAGAGGGGGGATTATTCCAAAATCCTATGTTATTTCCAATGGCGAAAATCACAATGGACCTTGGGGGCTGAAAATCGGACAAACTCCAGAGGTAAATATGTAATGTGCATTGGCAAGCATGTGGTGCGCTTAAATGCCATGAACTGTTTCTCTAAGGAAGGGCGCTTAACAGCTGCTTTTTACATTATCGAACACCATCAAGCACTATTCAACAGTCCCCATTTTAAAATTCTACTAAGTGTCTAAGTGTTCCTCTTTCTGAGAATTTTTGAAGATACCCTCAGTGTTCGAGACATACCCATAATCCTCTGTGCACACACACAAGTTGGTGGATTTCAAAACAAAAGCAGCATTGCAGCAGCACATGTTTATCTCAAATCCTAGAAAGGCTATTAGCCTCATCTCTGAAGCAACCAATTTGCAAGTCAGCATTCGAGGAAACATTCTTGACATTGAGAAACAGTGATGACCTTGATAATTTTCCTCAGTGCATCTGAGGCTCCTCCTGTGGATATATGGTTTGAGAGTCAGTACAGTACGTCTCATAAAGCACTGCAGTGAATCTCAGTGAGCTAAGGTTTCTTCCACAGGCTGAACAGGCTACTCTATTTGATGAGGTAAAAAACTTGCACACACACACATGCATATACACTCACACTAGCCTGGACTTAACCCTGCTGACATGGGGTTAGTATAAATCTGGCATTAATCCAGTAATCCAGCCCGTCCCGGTTGCTCCTCACCTTGAGGTTTCCCCTGTCCAGCGCCGCTGTCAGGTGTTTGCGGACCTCCACCAGACGGGGCCGGTTGCCACGGGGACTGGCGTCCTGCTTGATGGGGTTCTCCTTGAGGAACTGCTGGAGCTTGGCCTCCCCGAGCAGGAGCTCCCCCAGGTCATCTGCACGCACGGGCATGGGCGCGGACACACACACACACACACAATTAGAGGACAAGCATGTTAACTTGAGATCTAATTACAAAGATAGTTACAACCAATGTAAATGTTCTAAAAAAATTAAACCAGTGTATATGTAATGCACCAATTACCAATACCAAATGGGAAAAATGTCTTAATAGCCTAACTGCCCTTCAGGCAGAAAGATATAAGAGGTCAAAATGACCAATGCTCTGTTCTTTAACGACTGTGTAATCTTGCTGCTAGCGACGTAACTTTAATCACTGGTAATTCACTGACTGGCTAAAAAATCAGCCATGATAACTAGCCTAATAGCATCTCACTGGCACAGAGTGCAGCAGCTACACAGTTCCAATAGGCAGTCATTAAACAGTATGGTGGGGCTCGTTTGGGACATCAGCCAGGATATATAGATTACCATCAGCTCTTCTGCCACAAGTTTGGAAAACACTCAGCTGCTCCTAAGGGGATCACATGGGCTTACTGACAACAATTTTGCACACAGAGCACACGCTCATTTTAAGATTCTACACCGGCGGGCTACTTTCCTTTACAGTTGGGTAGGGGGGCTGAGCTAAGCAAAATCCTTTGGCAGAAGGAAGAAGAGAGAACAATGTTGCTTCACATCTTTTCATTCTAACGGTGTACTCATTTAGGACTCCAGGAAACAACAGTGCTGGTTCTGGGCTCTGTGAGCTAGAGAAGAAAAGCCTCAAGATGGGCTCAAAAAGGCCCTGACAATCACATGCACCGTTTAGCCTGATACATCAGTTTTATCCATTACAGTTTGGCTGTAGAGATGAATGACAAGTCCACTCTTGCAACAAATTGAACCTCCACAGGTGGTTAATGGCCAGAAGAGGTGGTTTGTAGTTTTCTTGGCATGTGAAGTGAAGGTGAAGGTGAACTGAGATTACAAGGCTGCTCTAGTATCACTGCGTTCAGGCACGATAACCAATCTAACAAGCGTGACAATGAATCGTTTCAGACCAAAAGGGTATCACGGAGTGATGTGAGGTCTAATCAACTTCTAAACGCCTGTCTTTGGTTTCAAAACAATTGTTTGGCCAGCATGCTTAAGTAATGTTAATCCTGGCACAAAACTGTAGGCCTATCAATAGTACACGGCTTATTCAATGTCTGTGAGCTTGGATTGCCAAGTGGCTACTGTAAGCAGCTTTTTAAAATAATGTGCAAAAATGTTTCCTATCACCGTGTTCATTGGCAGTCTGCAATCCCCATCTTACGACCCTAGCCAACAGATTCCTATTTAATCCATGCAAACCCCGCTCAAAGTGGACCAGAAATAGGTACCTCGGTGTTTTCCATGAGAACCCAACAGTACGCCATGTGATAGACTGGCTGCAGTTATGATGGATGCATTCTTTTCCCGATTAGCCCCAAACACCACAACTTTCTCAATGTCAAGCTTTGCGTGCGTACACGAGTCTCTTAATCTATTAAGAATTGTGTACATGTGAAGGTACACAAGAAATGCACATCACGTGGACAACATTCTACACGTTTAGCTTGTCCATGACGAATTGTTGAATTGCAAGCACAGTGCTTATTTTCTTGAATGTATGTCTTACAATGGTGATCAACATCTCAATGAAGGTTTAGTAGGAAAGTATTACACTAAATTTGCAGCTACTGCTAAAATGTCTTGAGCGTAATGTAGAACATTATATTGATGTTACAGAGGGCCTTCAACTTTAATTAAACCTTCAGCGGGAGGTTAGGTCACTGACGTTAAGCATCTTGTATCAAATCTCAACCTCTGACATCTGGCAACCAAGACTACGGTCCTCTGTACCTAGAAAGTGATAAAACACCCCAACTATGACCTGACTGAATACAGTAACAACCGTCATAGGTTGCTGGACTCTAGTCATTCACAAGGAGCACAGCAAGACTTTAAATGTAGCAAAGCCTCTGATAGCTGTGTCAAAATTCCCTAAAACAGGAAGCGTAAGGTTAACTTGCTAGCGAACCACTCGTCAGATATTGATGGCACTGCATTATACAATCCCAGTTCAACAAACCTCCGAAGACGAGTCTCGAAATGTACAATAAGAGCTATGTAAAAACTACTGATATTCTCATTCCTGCCGAACCTTCAGACAAAGCTAAGCCCCCTTAAAGACAGGTAGAATAACTAGCAAGAGCTAGCTATGTTAGCAAGCTAATGTTGTTGGGTGAGGTAGCAAGCTAGCTGTCTATGTTGCTAGCTAGGGATGTAAATATTCGTTTGTAAATCTTTGCAACCAACCGTTGGATATTAGTTTGGCAGACAGCTGTCTCACAAGTTCCGGTATCTTGTCCCATTGTCCTTCTGAACGGCATCTCTCTATTTCTGTCTCTAGTCGTGACCCAGACTTTCTGGCTGTCATCTTCCTCCTCTCCAAGTCAAGACCACAACACCAGTGCTAGACAAGAGCTGCGGCAGCTTGCACTCTAAACAGGTCGAAAACAGCGACATCTACAGGCATCTTCCATTGAATTACAATGCAGCAAGATTAAGAAATGCATTCATGCAGAGCTTGTCCACTTAAAAATTCTCTGATTCATATAATCTATTTTTCCTTCCAGTACTGCGACGGCAAACTAGCCAAACCAATAAGTCAGCATTCCAACGATTTCTGTTGTCTAACATCAGGATTTATTTCCCACTTTTACAAGAAATAGTTTTCTCACCGAGAATATGTAAGCAAATGTAACATCTAATCTGACACACAGATTAAAAAAAAAGATACAGCGAATTCTAACAAAGATATATGATAGAGGTAAATCTAAAAGGAAAATAAAGTCAAGGGCTGGCACAATAATAAAATACATGTTCATTTGTGAACAGAGGAGGGAGACATTTCTCCTTGGCAACCACTTCTGTAGACCAAACAAATACTGGTGATGTAATATATTTTACACACTACAAATGGCCCTTGTATGTAAAAAGGCATCACTTCTATACAGTATAATGAAACATCTCATTTGTCTACAAGGATTGTAACACTTAATGTGAATCCACACATTATATATGCCAGCCAGATAGGCTGTATGAAGAACACATTAAAAAAATTGCATTGAGGTCAAAGTGTTGGGAAAGGAAAACAGTTCTGTCCATGTGGCATCACAAATGAATATACAGAAATATACATACACACTACTGTACCAAGGAGACTTAATGAAATATATAGAAACACAACTTAAAAATAAATCAAACATATTCATTCTTTATGGTTTATGAATGGTTTGTACAGTTTTTCTGTGAATTGTCAAGAAACCTATGTCAGAATAAACATTTCCTCATAGAAGACAGAAAGTATCAGAGTACTATGGAGCATGCATATATTTAACCAAAATCTCACACTCACACACTCCATTTGTTTCTTACACTGTGAAATTAAAAAAATATGGCAGTGTCCCTAACTTTACCCATACATATAAAGGTCCCCTCAGTAAACCCACTAAAAAGTCACAATACATGATAGGCTGGATGTAGAAGGGGCCGGAATGAAAAACACTGTTTGGTAGTCCTCTATGGAAGTCGTGTAGAGTTCTCACAGACTGGCATATAGGCTGGAATGAAGCATGGCAGTAAGGTAGACAAGACTGCTGTGGTAGAAGACTCCTTGGATGTCTTATGAGTGTTTGATGGTGTATCTGCCCTTCTGCAACTGGGAGATGTACAACTTGGACTTGCTGCCATCCAGGCGCTTGAACCACACCTCGTCATGGTTAATGGTGGTGATTATGGCACTAGGGATAAGAGAGTGTTCAGATGAATGAATTAAGTCTGGTTAAAATCCAACCCTAACTCAGAAAATAACGCCTGATGTGTTCTGGTACTGTTACATGAACAGAACATTTACAGTAACATTTACGTTAACTTTATCATCTTCTTTAAAAATACTATTATATTTCCGAATGTGCATTATTCAGAGTAAGGAATAAACAACAAAAATACATTTTTGGTGGCAAAGTTTTTTTTTTTATGGCAACACCAAAAATGTTCTATACCTTAAAATAATGTTTCCAAAAACTCTGAACAGGATGAAAGAGACTTCTGCAGAACGCTTTGCAGCCCTCTATCACATAGAGCAGCACTAAGCAACTTTGCTTGCTCAAATAGGAAATCTGCAGTTCGGGAAATCACTGAAGACTACAGCATTCTTGGCAGCTATAAAGTAAGCTACCTGTGTTTGCAAAAGAGGCCACACAAATGTATATGTAACAACTTGTAGCCTAACAATGCATTTGCACTGGTAATGAACAATTACGCTTTCATTCTGTGGGGGCACCCCGAGAGCAAAACTCATGGCAAAAGTTCCTTGGTGTTGCTTTAGCGACCCCAATAAAAATCTATATGTATATATTCTGACAGTGTTACTACAGCGTTTACAGTCAGGATTCATATTCACATCCAACATGTTCAAGGGCTGGGAAGCTCACCTTGTGGGATACTCGTCTTTTTTATCAATGCATATGCTCTGGCCTCGGCTGTACCACTCGCCGTCGTAGTACAGTCGGCCATCCTCCGACCTGGCCGTGTGGTGCTGTGGCTGGTGAAGCTTCTCAGGCTTGACCAAGGGCACTACAAAAATGACAAAAGATATGTCAACCATATAACACCATATGCGTCATGCATCGTGGAACTGAGATGTCCCTAGTGCAATGTGCAGTGGAGGAGAGTGGAATAGAAATGTATTCAGTTCCACAATTTGGCGTGTCTACCAAGACTGACAATCTGCTGTTTGAGTCCTTGCAGCAGCCATTTTGTAAAATGCAGCTTTCATAAAAAAGTGACAGCTTCACAATGACAAAGGAGCAAAATCTCATCAGTGATTGACAGCCATTGTACTGTGAACTTTGTGGTGTTAAGGAATAGCAGGATGAGAGAAATGCTCTTTGATGTGAAGCATAAGGAGGACTTACCATCTGTCTTGACTCTGTGAGGGCCAAGTGTAGCCATAGCCTACAGGGTATCATAGCACAAAGACAAAAATCAGTGACTGATGTGTTAGATGCCAATGATCCAACAATACACAGAATAGGTTTGTTTGAAATGCACAGAAATAACCCCGTCATAAATGCACATTGTTAAGATGGTAGTATATTGTATCTCACATCAGAAACACACATTGCTGGTCATGTATTTTACCTAGAGCATATGTGCTCAAGGATAAATTACCTTTCTGATTGCTGTCCAGTCTTCAAGAATGTCTAAATCTTGCAACATGTACACAATATACGGTCGTAAGAGTGTTAAAGAGAAACTAAATAAAATTGAAAAAATGTGGTGGTGGTTGTAGCATATGACTGAAAAAACAAAAACACACAATTATAATGACTATTAAATTAAACTCAATTGAAGAATAGAAAACAGTTTGATTTGGGATTTGACAAGTATTGAAAGCTAAAAGCACAGCGAGCTTGAGAGAGGATATCAGAGACAACCACAGGCTTCCTCTTCTTGTCTGGGCTGAAGGGATCTCTTCTCTTACTCCTTCTGGACTGAAGTTCGTCATTCCACAGCTCTGTTAAAATATTAAAATACACTGTTTAAAAGAGGGACACAAAAATAACAAAGTACATTGAACTGAAAATAAGGGAAGCGACCATAAACTAGAATTCTTGTATAGATTTATTAAGAGTGAGAAACGTGTTTTGCTTGTCTGCTCATGTTTTAAAAGTCTCCATGTGTTCAACAAGGGGTCACCTCTCGCTGTAAGAGGTCTCTGCTCAGCACCCATCCCATGCAAGTGTGAGCCTGATTACTGTACCTGAGGTAATATCAATGCTGTGCCTGTCTTCCTCAAGACGTCGGATCTTCTCCTCCAGCTCACTCTGAACTGTGTCCAACAGGAGGAGCTTCTCGCTCTGTGAAGAAAACAATTAAAGGTCATTCATGAATTATTTCTGTGCTGTGTCTATGTTTTTGTTGAGTATTAGCTTATTGGTCATGTTTGTTTGGTTGTAGTTGGTTAGATAATGATTTTTAGTAAAAAAGATTAAAATGTATATTTATATCTAAACACATATATAAGAAAGAAACAAAGGAAACACTAAATTAATAATTTAAAAAAAATAATAATAAATCTAAAAATAATAATAATAAAAAGTTGATTTGCCTCATTCATTTCATGCTTCCTATGCTTGGTTAGTCATTTATATGTCTCCAATAATAATCCCCTTTCTGCAGCTCCTTTGAGCTCAAAGCAGAGAGAACTACACAAATGTGGCATCACATTGGGGAAAGTGTGGCCACCGGTGTCGATGCAGTTCAGTAGTATGGACACATTCTCTCACCTCCCAGTGCTGGTAAGCCGCTTGTGTTTCACATTCATACTTATTTTTCACAGAGTCCAAACACAGCTCCCTGTAGATACCTGCCATTGAAAACATATTAAGACTTTATGCCATTGACAAAATATTATGACTTAATACAAAAGCAGTAAAAAAAAAAAAAAAACACCACATGCATATCACTTGATGAATGCATCACTTACCTGCAACCTTCATTCTGATCTGCATGTTTTCTTGCAAAGCAGCGAGTGGTTCGAGGTACTCTGGGGCTTTGCCTGACAAGACCTCTTGTAATTTGGCATCCACTTGACTCAAGCGCTCCTTGTATAACCTAAGTAAGAAGCAAGTCCACTCTCAGCTGTATATATTTGTATGTTGGCAAAAAGATGACCCACTGACTGACATGTTAACATGTTGGTATGGGGGTTGTTGAACATGTCAACATCATGTTTTGTAAGTAACGTAAGGCCCACAAAGAATATTTCTGATTTGTGTCATATGAGAGGCGTGATGTCTTACTGGTCTTTCAGGTCAGTGAACTGCTTTTCGAGATTTGTCATCTCATCAATGCATTCCATTCTTCTACGTTCGCAGTCTTCATCGTCCATCTCTACAATTACAGGATTACAGATATCAAAGCTCAGTCAATATTACCTTGTCTATTTGTACAAAGCTTGAGTACACTGCTTTATCTTATCTCAAGCAGCGGTTTACGATGGTGTGACTTTACACAAGGTTAACGTTAAGTTACCAGAGCTGTCTCCATCCTCTGACACTGATGAGGTCTCCGAGTCCTCTTCGTCTGAACTGCTGCCCTCTTGCTCCGGATAGTCCACCTCCATCTCCTCGTGGTTATTCTCTTTCTTTTCTCTCGAGTGTACTGGCATTGTTGCTAAAAACACACACTAACCGTGATCAACAACAATTAACTACAGCTACATATGCCAAGGTTGTTTTAGTGGGTATCTGGCTAACGCGCTAACTAGCTAGTCTTGAAGGCGTGTACTATAGGCTACAAACAAAACGTGGAGGTCTGAAAAGAAATGGATTACTCAAAGGACCCAGTACAAAAGAGGAACGCTTTAAATAGTTCACTAACAATTTAGTTAACTGCAACTTTGTCTCGAACGTTAATTAAACATATTACAACAAACACAAAGCGACTTTTATTACCTTGTAGTTGTTTTCGTAGTGAAAAGGGCAGTGGTCCAATCACAAAGCAGCCAAATTTTCTTCGGCTGTTCTGGCTACACGATTGAACCTCATCATCGCCACCACCTGGACTGGAATAGCAGCAAGTGCCACATCCATGGTTTATGGTGAAGTAGGGGAGCCTTACATTTTCACAGTGGACTATTCAGTTACATGTTTCTTGTAGAAGAAATGATGCATCAGGTACACGCATCTTCCAAGGGTCTACCCAGTGCATAATGAAAAACAATGACAACAATAAAAAAGTAAGTAGATCACTGAAAATATTCTTCTATCAAAATAAAGCAAAATTGGAAATAAAATAAAAATATATTTTATTTTTTATATATGTGCAAACCATTCCATTCCATTAAAAACGACAAAAGAAGTAGAGACAATATGCTTATAATGATCAAGGTTTTAATTTTCTCTCATCAGTTTTTATATCATTACAGAAAATGTCATTATAGTACAGAGTTTTTTGTTTGTTTGTTTGTTTGTTTTTCTTTAAGGAGCTCATCCTCATCCTCAAGTATATTCATAGGAGTGCTGGTCATATATCTGTACAATATCACCCATAATTTTTACTGTACAGTTTTCTTTTTTCTTATATATATATTTATATTTGAATAAGTTTTTAAAAAAGGCTTTCAGCGCTTAAATAAGCTGTTTCCTTCAGTGTTTTTTTTTCTTCTTTTTTTAACGTTGAACCAAACAAAAGATCTCTGTTGACCCCCTGGGTGTTGACTGACTGAGTCGGGGAGGCACCTGGGAAGAGGGGAAGGTGGGGAGAGGGGACTGGTGAGGAGGGGTGAGGCTTGGGACTTGGAACAGTGAGGTCATAAAAGTCACGGCGTCCACAGTGACGATTCCCAGGTGGGATAGGCAACCTGCGGTGTGGGTGTGGTAGTCCTCCGCGTGCGCCATATCCTGAACAGAACTCTTCCATATACTGCCAGTGACCATTTCCTGACCTGACAACCCAGACCGTGCTCTCCCAACAGTCTCGGACCCCCTCCCTCCATTCCCCTGTTCCAGACCATCCCCAACAGTTGGCACTGTGCACATGAACACGACTCACAAGATAAAAGACAAGCAAAGCTGTTGGGATGAACGCCTTCGGACATCCTCATGAGGTCTTACATAGCTGTGGCACACGGCTGTGGCTACATCCAGTGGCAGACCACGCTCCACCACCTTCCTTGATTCCCCTTTCCAACCCTCTGCCCCCCCCCCTCCCCTACCCCTCCCCCATCCCGCATTTCAAAAATGAGCCCCTCCTTTGTCTTCCTTCCTCCAAGGTCTGGAAATAAGCGTTTCAATGAACTCCTGTCAGGAATCTACAGCTTTCTAATAAAATGCTACTGCTATCTCTAAGGGCTAGCGTTGAACACACAAAGCAATTGCGATGAAAGAGAACAGAGTTGCTTAATAGAATGATGATGATGATGATATTCATAATAATAATCATAATAATATATATTACAGAATAAATCTTATATATTATATATATAGTCTTATTTTAAAAGGTATAATATTTTCATTTCTTTCTTTGAAATAATAAGGATTTTCCTTTCTAATTAACGTTTCCGTAAATCACTTGTTTGCGTCAGTGAGGTGTTGATCACCCTCAATCAACTTCGGTTGGTCAAAATCAGTACAAACTTGCTGTGCCATTGCATATTACAGAATAGTAATGATATGTGGACATGCACCACTTCCACTCTCTCTTCCTCTCTTCGTCCCTCTGTCTCGCTGTCCGTCCCCTGGGGACGCCATCATAGCCGACCAATCACCATGACGTCCACCACCTCTCCCTTGTGCAGCTCCACGTATTGCTCGGTTTTAGGTGGCAACATCAACAGGCCATTGGCACTGCGCATACTCATTAACCGACTGCTCATCTGATTCCCTACAAAGAGAGATGGAGAGAATGAGAGAGAAAGAGAGAGACAGAGGTGAAAATGAAGGTGAGAGGAATAAAAGACGGAAAGAAAGAGAGAGATAGACAGAGATAGAGAGAAGGACACAAATTTTTGGCTTTATGATCAGATGTTGAGAACCACTTAGTTTGTCATGTCTTCTACTAGTGCACACAAACAAAACAACATCCTGGGCCAAAAATATGCCCTAAATGATTTAACAAGAACAAATAAATGAACCTTCATTTTGTGTGTCTCAAAATGATCGTTGTCACTGTACAGACCCACTTGCCCAACCACTAAAACAAGGTTAAAACAGATGGCTTGATAAAGCTGATTTGTAGCGGCTTTAGTAAAACTCTTGTTCAGAATGCGTTCCCAGTACCTGTGCTCTGTGCCCATGGTAGTGGCTCCTGATGGTGCCATGTTAGTATGCAGCGGTGATACTCGGGCCGTGGGTCTAACTTTACGTCACATGATAACTAACAGGGTGAAAGAGAAACACACACTGATGACACCATAATCATGAGACAGCATCACTATAGCAAAAGTAGGAGTTTTTAAAAGTGTGAATATTCCATGAACTGTAAATAGACTTCATTTTAAGCCATCAAGGTATGATTGGTTACCCGAGCTTTGATAATGGTTGGCCGGGGGTCCAGGATTCCTTGCATCTTCCTTAAAGCAGGGATGACAAAGAGATTGCAGGTAACAACGGCTGACACTGGATTGCCTGCAGACACAAGGAAAGAAGCGTGGGACAGAACAAAGAAAAGTCCTGTTAGGCAAGGGAAAGCACCAGTGCAATGGACACGCATCATCTCTAAAAAGACTGGCTTTTCCCATGCATGAATGGGGCTTCTTTGTAACAGGGACAGAGTTTTTTGGGATAAAGGCAGGGGAAGGGGAGATGCTGTACCATGCTCTAAGACAGGTGGAAGAGGAAGAGAGGAGAATTTTCAGTGAAAGCTACATAAGGTCAGTATGTGGGGGGCGAGGGGACTTTGGTTAACGTTTACAATTGTGAGTCCTGTGGGTCCTAGTTAGTTAATTTCACACACACACATACAGAATGCACCAGAGTTTGAAATGTCACCAACTGTGTGCATAAGTCAAGAAGCCAGCTGAACACTTGATGCTACTTTGGGGTGTGTAAAGTGTGTAGAGTAGAGAAAGAGAGAGAGAAAGAGAGAGAGAGTTTGTGTGTGTGTGTTTTGTGTGAGTGTGTGTGGAAGGGCAGCTTCAAGACCCTTACAGCAGGCAGGGAGGGGAATTGCTGGTCTCAGAATGCACAGGGACTTCAGGACAGGGCAAGGAGAACAGTGGAGACATTACAGTGTGATACAACCACACCCAACCAACCAATGAACAGCACCATAGAGGAACGGACATACTCAAGACTCAAAACAACAAACTTCCGCAAAATAAAAAAGATCATATCAATATCAATATCAATATCTCTCAGAAAACAGAACAGAAAACAATGTAATTTCAAAAGTGATCCGTCTATTTTACGTCATCGATTCATATCTAACCTTCATTTCTTTGAGATCAAACTAAATCAAGCTCATTCTGAATGCAAAAATTCCAAAAAGTGGGTCCAAAAAATCCTCACATTTTAGAGTCTGCATTATTCCTCACATCTTCTTTTTTAAATAGTAAAAAAAAAATGAGTATCCCGTTTTCTGAGTTGTGGTGACAGTTTGTTTTTCAATATTTAGAGTTGTTTATTCATATTTTTTCATGTCGTCCTCCTAAGTGGAGAGCACCTACTTCCGCGAGGGGGAGGCGGCATGGGCGTCCTGCTAGCCTCGGTGTCACTCAGGGGCACCCCCTCCAGCAGATTCACCCCTGTTTCCTTGTAGCAGAAATTACCTTGGGGGGAGGGGAGCCATGACAGACACGAAAGAAAGAAAAGATAGATAGACAGACAGATAGATAGATAGATAGATAGATAGATAGATAGATAGATAGATAGATAAAGAGAGAGAGAAAGAGAAAGAGAGAGAGCAAAAGGCAAACAAGCAAGCAAGGAGGAAAGGAAAATAAGAAATATAGAGAAGGAAGGAAAGAAAGAAAGGCTGTCAACACAGCCTACCCCAGCTCCACACACAGGACGGACAGACGGACAGGCGAGCTGATAGTGGGGTGTGGAGGGGGGA
This sequence comes from Tenualosa thibaudeaui, assembly GCA_027481765.1. Lineage (NCBI taxonomy): Eukaryota > Metazoa > Chordata > Actinopteri > Clupeiformes > Clupeidae > Tenualosa > Tenualosa thibaudeaui. The sequence goes on along the minus strand of JAIFZK010000013.1, from coordinate 9,050,187 downwards.
AGTATACGAGGAACAAGGTGGACCCAGGAGGGGCAAAGTTTCACGCTTGTCAGATTCACAAAAAAAAGGGGGACAGATCAATGAGGGCCCGTTCCTGCAGACACTGGAGCAGTGTGAGGGAGCGCAGCAGAGGGAAGGTCACTGGAGAACTTGAGACAACTTGAGATGTCTAAAAGGTAGCAGAGTGGACCTGTGTCAGGGGGACTGGTGGCACGGGGACACCAGATCTTCATACAGCCAGAAGAATACTCACACTGTCTCCTGAACTCCAGGGTTGGGGCGCTTGACAAGAACAAGGAGGGTAACGTTGAAGTCAAGAGGCTATGGGTTGTAAGGATGTTAGTATCTGGTGTGTGTGTGTGTAGGGGTGGGAGTGGATACAAGTGGGTAAAGAGGGCAATTCGTTGCATGGCGTTTTGACCAGTGGTTGGTTAGGTGGTTAGACAGGGTTAAAAGGGGTTGCTCAGGCATATTGTAGGGCTGGGTACTGAGATCTGACACCTTACAGCTGTGCAGATGTTTTGTAAGATAAATAAAAAAGTTCCAGGGCCTAAATAGTTAAGATCTCATCAATATGGCAAAAAGAAGAGTGACTAGTGTAACTTACATAAATACAGTGAAGTACAGTATTTTGACAGATCTGATGCCAGTAGGTCAAGCTCCAGTGCCATGCTTAAAATTATTTAAAGGATCTGCAACACCACTGGCTGACTAATCCAAAAGAACTGTGCCAGCTGGACTTGTGATCTCTAGGGCATATGCATGCTTAAATACTGGTCATCAAGATGCAAAACTACTTCGGTTTGTTAACTTTTACAGTCAACATTATAAATTTTGGAATAACAAGGAATTTAGTAGGTATATGCCCAGCATACAGTCTGAAATCTTTTTTTAATGCAATGGAGATTGCTTTTTTTAGTTGGGAGGGCTTCCCATTAACTGTATTTCTAAATTAAATACTATTTTTAGCATTCATTTGAAATGGCATAATGGTAAGGAATTGCTACCCATATTTATAAATGATGAATAATCAATACCCAGCCCTGTATGTAGGTATGTACGTTTTGGTCAACCCTGCATGCAAGTTAGGTTAGTATGAGTAGTGAGTACTAATGCATACTAATGTGAGTAGCACAGTAGCAGGTCTGTATAGTAAATAAGCATCCACAGATTTCAAAGTGACAGACGCTAACCATCCACATCTCTGCAAGTACCTTATGTAATTCCAAATTACAGCCTCTCTCTCTCTCTCTCTCTCTCTCTCTTACACACACACACACACACTTACCTGGCAGGGCAAATATTAGCTTCCGGTGCCCATTGATGTCAAGAGTGGCAAACGTAGTAGGAAGACTAAGAAAAGGATGATAACAGAAATAATCAGTGAGTAGATGCAATCTGAAGTGATCAAATGAGGTAGTGATAAAAACAGCCTTCTGCCAAGACTCACCCAGGTTTCATGAATACTCGTCCAAAGTGAATTTGGGCATGCAGGTCGATGTCCAGCACCTGTTTCAGGTAGTCCTGAGACAGACAGAAAGATATGAAATAAATAAAACACAAAACAACATAGACAGACAAATATTTAAAGGTAGCTGCACTTATCATTCGAGGGGTTTCAACATTTTCTTATCTCCTTTCGTCCAAGACGCTCAAAGCACAGAAGCAAGCTCACCTTCTCCCCCATGGACACACCACCTGAGGTGATGATGACGTCAGCACGGCTGATTCCTTCATTCAGAGCATTGAGCAAATCATCGGGACTGAAGAAAGAACAAACATATCAGTGCTGGAGTCGAAGTGTGTGTGTGTGTGTGTGTGTGTGTGTGTGTGTGTGTGTGTGTGTGTGTGTGTGTGTGTGTACGCGCATGTAATAGCCTCACTTGTCTCCAACGATGCCCAAGTTAATGGTAGGGTAGCCATGCTCCTGGATGGTGGCGAGTAGGGTGGAGCGGTTGCTGTCCCTTATTTTCCCAGGGTGCAGGTCATCCTCTGGGTTCAACAGCTACACACAAGAACACACAGACACACATACATACATTTACAAATTGACAAACATGCACAGATTCCTAGAACCACATATAACATGCCATCAGATCCATATAGCAATACTAGCCATGAAGTTCTCTTCTTTAGACAGGTGACAAATACACATGGTAAAAATTGTATGCATGCGTGTATGCATGTGGTAATGCATCTCCTTTATCCACTTACCTCGTTCCCTGTGGACATGACAGCAACCACCGGAAATTTCTGCACCTCCACCTCAGTGACGCCGACCGTAGCAAGCAGGCCGATCTCAGAGGGGCCCATGTGGGTGCCCTTGGCCAGGACACACTCCCCACGCTTGATATCATGACCAATGGGCCTGTGGAGAAAAGGGATCAGGGAGCCAATGAGAAATCATCTCCTGCTGTTTGTCTGTGGTGGATTTGAAGGTTAATGTGTGTGAGTGTGTGTGTGTGCGCTCAATCACCTGATGTCCTGTCCAGGTCGTGCCTGCACCAGAATTCGCACTTCCAGCTCCTCTGTACCCTGCAAGTTGCCAGAAAACGGTTTCTTAAACCAGGAACAAATTTGTGTGGCAATTTGTGTTATTTAAGAACATCAAATGAGAATATATAGATATCCTAACAATCAATCAGGCTTCATACAAATCCTTCTACAAAAGTACCACTATCTATTTTGGTAAAATTTCTACAAATTTCTAAATTTCTAGGCTTTTGAGCAGGTGTTTCATTGTACCTAAAAAATATTTAAGTATAATATCAGTGCAAGTGAATTCCAAAGAATTTATCTTACATACACTACACATATACATACATATACATAGCATAACATTTGACCTGTAGATGCTTTCCAATAACTTTAAGCACGTCTGTATATATGTGTATTTGTGTGTGTGTGTGTGTGTGTGTACTCACATCCTCAGATTCACGCAGTAACTCTGTGTCCTCCACCTGCACCACAGCATCTGCTCCACATGGGATCGGAGCTCCTGTTGTCACACGCATCACTTGCCCTGGCATCACTGTGTGTGTGGGCTACAAGCAATACACACATACACATTATACAGCATTATGAGGACCATTATCACTATGTGTAGGCTACAAACAAAAAATACACTAAGTTGTTATGAAGACTCAAAATGGCATCAGAATTTTTATCTGACAAAATGATGGGCTGAGTGTAATTTTTTATATCTGCCTAAAGCTAATTCGACAATTACACAAAATTTGCTCATTTAACACCATGGGTAAGACTTAAGCACAAATACTGAAGCTCAAGGTTCCCACATATAATCCATGCACGGCAACTTGGTTTATTGGCAGACTTTACACTCAGCTCATCTTTTCAATTAGGGCCAACCATGTAAATTGAGAATGTAATGCCCTATACATCTGGAATAAACATAAAACATAAGACAGATTTGCTAATGGTTCCAAACTTTTTGGCATGTCAGTCTGATGATTCTGCATGTGCCAGAGAGCATTTCCTTTGCTAGCAGTCTTTCCCTCCTCAGCAGTGTTCCTAGAAGTGCTTCCCTCCTCTCCCCGTGTGGGATAGTCTGTGGGGCACAGCTGCAGAGGTTCCTGGCGATGACAGCAGACAAGCCGACCTACTGTCTAGCCAGACTGCCTCCCAGCTGTTCTGCATCACCATATCACACCAGTGGGATCAAGTGCAAGGACATGCATGGAGTCCCAGTCTCACCACATCCCAGATGGCTCTCTTTCTCTTTTCTTTCTCTTCATCCCAGATAGCTCTCTTTTTCTTGTTTCTTCAGTTTCTTTTTTGTTTTCATGTCGATCTTGTGTTTTGGTCAAAATGTTAACCATGTTTAATCACTTGTTCAAAATTAAAACTCTCTCTGTGCCCTTCTGGCTTGCCAAGATCTGCAGCCTAAATACCATGCATGCAGACAATCATTGATATCTCAATATCTGAATATATACTGACGAATAAAATGCACAGCAGCGGACTCAGACGGCGCTTCATATCTAGGAAGCTGAAAGAGCATTTAAGATCTCACTTTCTTCCAAATATGTCAAAATTCTAAGGATTTTCCCTTACCTAAAATAAAAAAAGCAATTGGAGACCTAATCACAGTGGACACACACACATAAAAAAAGCAAGTCGTGCATTTTTTCTTTGTGAGGTAGGTCGCTGCTGACCTAGTATATTGAGGAGAGAGAACCCCTGAGCAGTCAGACAGGGCCGTCATCTCTCTGTGCATGACTGGCCAGACATCTGAGCACAAATAACCTCCATGGACAGAGGCCTGTGTGTGTGTGTGTGTGTGTGTGTGTGTGTGTGTCTCACCTGCTCTCCTGCCTGGGACTCCCCGATGATGAAGCGATCCCCTGGGCCGTCGGCAGCTATCAGAGAGAAAAAAGAAGATGGACAGAAAGAGACAGAGAGAGAGAGAGAGAGACGGACAGGCAGAGTACAGCTTCAGTGGTGTGACTTGCATAACATTCCTTCCCCAAATGCTTCTCCCTTACACAAGCACTAACAGAGCACTACACCCAATCTCTCTTTTGCTTTTCTCCCTACAATTGCTGTATCCAAATGATGTAGAGGCACAAAAACAAAAACCCCCATCAGTGGAACATGTTCATCAGGCACGTCTGCCGCTTGGCCTCACCTCTCACCGCGTAGCCATCTTTGACAGAAGCAGGGAATGGCGGCAAGTTGTCTTTGGCATACACGTCCTGTGCCAGGACTCGACCCATGCCATCTAGAGAGAGAGAGAGAGAGAGATGGGGAAGGTTAGAGAGAGGAGTAGCTTTGCCTTTAAACTAAATGTATATTTGTGTGTGTAGCACTTCTCTAAATGATACCCGTCAGGTGCACTCTGGAAAAAAGCGTACACAGGCTTAATATCAGTCATTATTTTTTAAATGAATTCAAGTTGTCCTTTATAGCCTTGATGGAAGTACGCACACACACATACACAAACACGTGCTCAGACACGCTAGCACACGTTCAGACATGCTCACACACACACCAGATGGTTCCAGAAGCATGGCTGATGGAGGGTATGAGGGAGGAGATGGAGGAACGCAAAAGACAGGTGCAGAGGCTCATGGGAACGCCAGGCGGCTTGGTCGATGGTGTGAGATTGTGTAAGATCCTCAGTCTGTGTGACACAGAATATGAAGTGTGTGTGCCACAGGAGAGAAGACACTGACTTGCAAATTCCAGGACATCATCTATGCATAGTTGAGTACACATTTACATCTGCACAAACAAACAAAGGAGCAACGCACAACACAGACACACACAAGCATACACACTTCTCATCACCTTCATACAATATAAAAAGAATCCCACTCAAAAGGAGTAGAGGTGAGGCAAAAAGAGAGAAAGAGAGGGAAAGAGAGGCAAAGGAGAAATAAAGGCAAGATAGATAGACAGATACTGTGCACAGATACATACAAACATACATAGATAGGCAAATGATAGAGGGAAAGAAAAAAAAGAGAGAGAGTTGTATTAGAAGCTGATTAAAGCAGACTAAAAAATGGCTCATCAGATGAGACTGTCTAAATATAGCGAGTCTCTTTATTCAGCAATCAAACGGATGGGGGTGGAGGTTTTTGATCAAACACACACACACACACACACAAATCAAAAATACACTGTTATACACAGCTGCATGCCTCTGACGTGAGCATACACAAACACACACAGACCCTGGTGCACAAATCTGCACACAAAAGTACTCAACAATGAGGCGCATCCAAATAAACACAAAGTGGGGTAAACACACCCATACACTGAGATTCCTCTGATTGGGACAGACAGCCTGAGACAAATACAACCACACAACACACACACACACACACACACACACACAAAGGCAAACTAAACTCTTGCATAAAGAGAGTAGGGAAAAAAAGACCCTTACAGCCAAACAAGCGTAAACACATTCTCCCCTGTAGCAGCCAGACAAAAATCTCCAGAGCACAGCGGCGGCACAAGAAACTCCTCAAACTCCACAGTGGAAGCCACTCATCAACTGCACAAAAACATACTCGAATCATGTGCTTCAGTGTGTGTGTGTGTGTGTATGAATACATGTGTTTTCATACATTAGCATGTATGTGAGTCATTATGATTGATCCCAGCATGTACTTAAACATGTGCAGAGGAACGGGTTCCCTTAACAGCAGGGCATCATCACTGCAATGGCTGCTGGAGGACCCCTCGGTGGACTGGCCACTGTCAGCCCAGCTCTCTGGGGCTTTGCGCTATGCAAAGTAAAAGAAAGAAAAAAATACTCTAGGGTAGCACTCCACACCCCAGGCTGGCCGCCACTAAGATCAAAGCCTGCAAGCTCCCACTTCAGTGGTGGTGATGAGGTCCCATGAGGTGTGGATCACACCGCAAGAGGCTAGATGTGGAGGAACCTTACGACAGTGTGTGTGTGTGTGTGTGTGTGTATGTGTATACTGTATGTGTGTATGTGTTGTAGCCTCCTCAAGTCCTTGTGAGTGTGTTCAGCTCCTTTCTCGTTCTTCTCAAATCATTTGCCTCCATAAGAGTTTTTTAAAGGCGAGGGTCTTTGTATTGCTGCTGTGGCTGTGAAATGACGGCATCCTTGTCAAGAATGTGCCTCTTGAACATGTAATACTCTGATACAGACTCTTTATGAACACATTTCTGCCCACAGCCATCCAGTGGATAAGACTTCTTCACACCTTAGTCTGATGAGGTTACCGCCTCTCTCTGGTATGCTGGTAAAAACGTATACACCTACATCGTTCTATTTCCAGTTCTCAGTCAGTTTGTTTCCACCAACTGTCTCAAGCATTAAACCACTCAAAGTCAATGATGCTGTACACACATCCACTACTTTCCCCAAGGTCTTCCTATAAGACTGCTCTATATTCCATCAAAGACCTCTCTGCACCAATTTTTCCTTCCTCATGCTCTTGTCTTCTCCAGTGAGTCTCCTCAAGAAGACCTGGGCCTTCTGAGGGGCTTCTCTCTGCCAGCCCTTTGATGAGTTATTGTGTCCAGCTATGCTTGCTGATCTCCACATTTGCTCCATGTTTAAGTCTAGGTCACACTTCTTAATAATTGATATGAAATACATGATTTTTACTCTGAACACTTACTTACTCAGTGTTCAGGGCTCATCAATTTCAAGAGTTAATTAAATACGCTGACACTTTAGTGGAAGCTTTTCTTTACATATATCACTGACGCACAAGTTAATACCAATCTAAGTTTGTGGACACGGCCATTTGGAAAATTTATGGGCCACATTACGCGTCTTGCAATGTTTACGCTGGAATGGAGTCAAGACACAAAGTGGATGTGTGCAACATGGGAGACAAGCGCAGGAACTCACGACTTCATGCAGCTGGAACTGGCCTTGGTCATATACCACTCAGCTACTTGCACAGAGTCAGGGCTATGTCTTAGCTGTTGAACAAACTACATAAAGTTGACTTCCTTAAGTTGACACTGGTGTTGGGTGTTGTTTCACATCATTATCACTGCTAGTGCTGTGTTAAAGGCGAATGGATAGCTTTGCAATGTCTGCTCATGGTGTGTGAAGCATGAAAGAGAAAATGCATATGAACAGTAGAGGGATGAGGTGGTGAAACATGAGAGAAACAGGAGATTACTTTAGATGAACTCTAAGCAAAAACACAATGCTTAATACCAGAAAAAAGAAAATAAAGGGGAAGATGGACAGATGATGTTCATGATAGGGATGGATAGTGAAAAACAGGATCTTTCTGTCCCTCAAAATGCTATTAAACTAGAATAAGTTTTCTGAGGACATAATTGCTGTTTGCCCGACTTCAGCTCTGTTCACACTTGGTTTGGCAGATGTTCCTCAACACTTTCAGAGAGGACACCTTTCTCATCTGGGAATTAATAAAAAATAAATCCTTTGCCTTAGCCTTAGGTTTGGGGTCAGTTGTCCTGGTTTTCTGGTGAACGGAGCATGAGGGCAGGATGATGATCTCTGGTCAGAGGCCCATGCAGTGGCACCAGGCTGCCAACGTCATCATCATCATCATCAACGCCCATGGCCCCATCCACAGCAGTGGCATGAGAGCAACCGCATCATGCATTCAGCAGTAGCAGCAGCTACAGCGATGGCAGCAGCAGAGCAACACTCTCTCAAATGCTCTAGCGCCTCCTTGAGGAGGGAGGAGTTCTTTTTTTCAGTCACACCAACAGACCATAAATAAATAAATAAATAAATAAATAAAGAGAGCCCGCTGCCCTCTGCTGCCTCCTGACCCTCCCTCCCCCGCCCCAATTGCTGTCGCTGTGCCACCCCTGCCGGGCCGGGGCACTGACCTGTCTGATGCCAAGGGGACAGGGTGCCAGCGCCAGCGCCTCTCCTGTTGGACTTTGTCCCTTGCGGGCAGGCCAGTCCGGGCAGGGGCCACGCATCGGGCCCCGGAGGCTTACGCAGAGTGACGGGGGCCGAGTCTGAGACCTCAGGCCCTATGGCTCGCAACACGGGGAAGGGGTAAGGGAGAGGGGAGGGGAACGGAAGGGGTAGGGGGTAGGGGTGAGGGGGCATTCATTATCCATCACGGGACGCCCCCACACATAGGAATATATATACATAAGACAAAACATCTCACACAAACAGACTATGCACCACGAGCAACACTGAACAGCACTACAATCTGCATGCACAAGGGGGGCAGACTGCTTCAGTGATGACATTGTGTAGGACGGGAGATATGAGCCCTGTCCAACAGCGTGCTCAGCCAAAAAATAACAGCTGATGCAACAAACAAACAAATAAACAAATAACCAAATGATGAATAAAAATGAACAAAAACAACAGTGGTGGACAACCTCAACTCTTCTCAAAATCAGAACATGTGAAAAAAGGCAAAATGCAAGCAGAAGCAAAGGCCATCATGGTGCACAGTGAGAGACAGGCTGAGGGGGAGGAAGCGATGCAGTTAAAATATTAAATATTTTGGCAAGACAAAACCACACAGGGCTCTTCTCCTCCAGATTAATCACATCCTAGTTGGAGAGGCGCACATTTTTTGAGATGCATTAATTTATGATACATCTGAAAATTCACAACTATGGCGTAAATAAATGCAACAATATGAGACAAAGGACACTCTGTGTATGGAGAGACCTATTGCTGCTCGGCATTCAGAGTAGGTAAACTTTTTTACAGTTTACAGTTTTTTACAGTTTACGTTTTTTTACAAACCTGTCTCAAATGAATAAACTTGAATGCAAGTTGAAGATGCAAGTGAGGATGTTAGTAGATCATGTGATATCAAGGTTTGTGAAGATGTAAATTGGTGAAATGACTGCTTGGATGTCTTAGACTAGAGTCTTATTTTATTTTCTTAAACTCATGTGTGTCTTGTGTGACTCTTCTTCTCAGCAGGATTTAAACCAATCCTGCTATATTTTGGATGACAGATATCTGGATTTGGCATTATTTCAATTTGGATGTGTGTAACAGACTCCTCAGTTAGGCCACCGGAATTGTCATCAATAAGGTTAAAGAAATAACCACTACACTGTTTGTCCAATCTCGTCCAGCTTCCTCCTAAAAGACATATGATTCAGATAATTTTTTTTTGTCCAAACATTGACCTTGATTTGGAAGAGGCCTTTTGTCAAGGATCTTCTACTCAGTATACCAAATCTCAAGTTGACTTAAGTTCAATTTGATTTAAACTAAACCTACATTATGTCTTACTGAGGTTTTGCATTGAAGGTACATTTTACATTCTCTTTGAGATCATTTTCATTTCAGATCCAAATCCCGACTAATATCCTTTCATTTCTTTGTTCTCCCCAATGGCCTAGCCCATACATGGTACTGCCAAGGATTTACAATACATATCAGTAATGTGGGAACGTTAATGTGACCACTCACGATGGTTGGATCTTTAGACCTTGTTTTGTCGGTCTCCCAATTAGTATTTCAGAATGAGCACCACTGACTGGCAGTGGCTCTCTCTCTGGTTTAAACATCACCATGACAAGTTTTTTTTTTACAGTATCATAAACCCACCAATGTCTCCAGGCTCTCTGATTAGTGTACATCAATGTGAAACAAGCCAATTACAAAAATTCAAGAATTCATTATCATCAGCTACTAGATTTCAGTAGCAAGTACTTGATAGCCAGTCTTCACTGTTGAAGTTCCTTAGAGGTGCATGCTTACTGAGATGTGTCCTTGTTTGGTCCTTACATAAAGGTGGGTTCAGCTGTGTCTATTAACTGAAACTGGCAATTGAACTGGAACAGACTCTGTATGTGTAATGTGTGTGCAGTGCATGTTGTGTGTGTGTGTGTGTAGTGTGTGTCGTGTGTGTGGGGGCATATGGCTTGGAAGCTTCTGCATGAGTGGGCCACCCCACAACATGGAGGTGAGAGAAGCGCCCCTGGCGCTGACTGATGACTTCATGATGTGAGTCTCCATCCAGAGCAGAGGCACACTACAGCAGAATGAGATGAAGAGTTGACAGGACTAGGTGTGTGTATGTGTGTGTATTCATGCATGCAAGAGTGTGTGATTGCTTCTGTGCAAGGCCTAATTAGACTCATCTGTGTATGTGATCATTCGTGAATATGAACATGCATTAGTGTGCATGATTTTATGTGCATGTGTGTATATGTGTGTATTGCTTTGTGTGTGTGTGTGTTTTTGAAAGTACACAGATAAACAAACATCATTTAATTGAGAAATGACAACATGGCAGGGGGAAGTAAAGACAAACAGAAGCAGAGGACAAACACATTAAAAGAGGAGAATGGAATGGAGAGCTTGGGCCTGTTGACATGACACACACACACACACACACACACACACACACACACTAGTGGGATACTCATCACTTTACACTGGCCCCACACCCAGCACTTTGTCTGGCTTAAACTACAGCCTTTGCACACGTAATTGGTCCGGACCATTGGGCTAGAATATGATATCTGTGGTCTTGGCCAATATGCAGTTGTTGAGCTGCTTCGGACTGCTGTGTTGGTCAGAACCAACATGAGGTCTTGAAGGCACAGTGTAAGAGTGTGTAAGCTTGTACAAGTGCTCTTCTTTCTTACCTCTGACGGTGTCCTTTGATAACAGGGGCTTCAGGTGTTCAACTGGAAGTTGAGTATGTGTGTGCCTGTGTTTGTGTGTGTGTCTATGTGTTTGTGTGTGAGTGAGTGAGGGAGAGAGTGTGTGCATGGGTAGCATAGTATTTGTGTAGGTAATTTGTGTACTGCAAAAGTTTAGCATAGAGTATATAATGGCTATACACTTTGTGTGTACGTGTGGTGTGTGTGTGTGTGTGTATGTGTGTGTGTGCAGATGTAGTAGTCTTCCTCCTCCTCCTCACCTCTGTAGTTGATAATCTCAGTGCCGAGCACGGGAGTCATCTCCAGCACCGTGATGAAGGCCTTGTCCATGGAGGTGAGCGGGAAGGGCGACATGCGGTGCCGGCGCGCTACCTTGGTGATGTCCACCGCACTGTGACCTGTGAACGATCAATGAGGTCCCACCGTCAAACAACTGCGACCATACAGATGTGGGTGTGTGTCTCTCTCAAAATCTCTCTCTCTTTTATTTCCCTTGAGCCTTTTCAAAGTTTTATTACAGAAAATCACCGGGGGGGACACATCAACACAACAGTTCTAACAATGGAGTTGAGCCTAGAGCTAATATTAAATTATTGCTGATCAGGCATCCCTGGGCTAGGTAATAAATTATATCTGGCCTTTCGTCAGTCTGTGTCATCTTCTGAGGAGGCTCCAGGATATCTGAGCCAGAAGAGAGAAGCACAGTATCTCTGGTGTTACTTTAAAACAATGCTAATGATAAAACTATACAATTCAGCATGTAAATAATAAAATTCAGTTCTTGGCATTAGCGTGACCTCATACAGCTTTTGGTCTATTTACAGCATGTTCCTCAGTGTGACCTTCAAAGAACTGACTGCTCTGGGCCAAAGAGAGAAAGAGTCGACATACCAGCGAAACAGTGTATGAAAATATATGTTGTTGAATAATATTATCTAGAATGCAGCCATTCACTTTTTATACATTACAGAGGGCCTGGTAGAGTGTTGCCCAAATCCACGGCCACATTCACCTTTGTACCTTATCATTTGTGTTGTGAAAGCCACATTGTTTGGTGGGTTAATGAATGTTGCCTTAAAGTAATGTTTAAACACAACTGCGTCATGTACAGTTTTTCAAGGTGGACAACAGTAAGATGCATTTGTCAAGTATTAGTGGTTTGTGTGTGTTTGAAAGCTACTTACTAGATCGCAAGATGTTCTCTTTGCTGCTACAGCGGGACTGCACCTACAGGCATAGAGAGAGAGATAGAGAGATGGATAGAGACAGAGAGAGAGAGAAAGAAGGGTAGAAAAGGCAAAAAACAAGGGACAGTGACTGAGTGAGACTCAAAGCAGTAGCTTAATCTTCTACCAGGAGAGGAAAGCAGCAGCATTCCACTGACTGGCAAAAACAGAGTGGATTGTGCGTCTACCACACACACACACACACAAACCAACATACAACCAAACAGAGGAAGCACCAGCGGAGTCTATGGGTCAGTATATCACACCTGAACACCATCGTCACCGTGACCATCATCATCATCATCATCATCCCCATCATCACCACCACCACCACCACCACCATCATCATCATGGCCACCACAGCAGACCTTACACCTGAAACCTCCAAGTCAAACAATTACTTGACTGTGGATGCCTAGTCACTAGTAATTAACATTTCATACACCATTTGATTAGCGTGCTATAGTGCTAACCTCTAACTGTACTGTGCAGTTGCTAAAGGACGGCTAGAGTACAAGCACAGAATCTAACATTACAAGATGTGATGATGATGATGATGATGATGACTAAGTTCTACTACTTCTACTACAACTACCATCACTACTGCAACTACTACAGCAAGTACCATTGATCTACTGCTTATAAAGAGAGATCACAGTAAGAGGAAGAAAATAAATCAACACAACAAGAAAAGAGCAATGGAGTCCAAACTCAACAGGATTGTTCAGCACAATGAGCTTTCATAGGTCTGGGCTACTGGCAGCCAGGTACACTTTCCCAAGTCGAGAGAATCTGGCAAGCGGAATGAACTGACCGACCCCCGCCCCCGCCCCCGCCCCCCCCCCCCTCCCTCTGAGTCTAGTCCTTCTTTTTTGCTAGAGAGAAACTTACTTGTGTTTGACTCTCCCACATCACCTGTGATGCTGGCCAAGTAGCCCTGGCCTATGGGTTGGATGGTTATGTTCAAGTGTTATGTTGGGCAGTCGGAGAAACCCTTCACACACTCTAATGTCTAACAAGAGAACCAAAACCCAAATGGAGAAGACTCGCACAGATACATATAGAATGACAAGAGAGAGGGAGAGGGAGAGAGAGAGAGAGAGAGAGAGGGAGAGAGAGGGAGGGGAGGACTGATGAGATTTAGCTGAAGGAAGAGAGCACAGGAGAGGAACGGGACAATGAGGCAACAGCATGGTCCAACTACAGCTAACACACTTTTAACAGGCATCCAAAGGACACTGCATCTACAGTACGCAAAGTGCACTGAGTCAACCAAAACAAAGAACAATCACAGAGCCAAAACACACAAAAACACCAATAGATTCCAGCACAGAAAAATACAAATAATAGGTGAAACACCAAAACAAGGGTATGGGAACATGAGTGCTATATTCTCTAATGCTACAATGTAGAAATGTGCAACAAATAACAACCTCAACAACAACAATAAAAAAGAAAGTGAAAAAAAAAAACTAAAACGTTGGAGCGTGTCAGAAGAATTCGCAAAGCAGTGTTTGCGGATGGGAGGTGGCTCCTTTGGTTCGGGTCGGATCGGGGAAGAGGGAGAAGGGGTGGATTGGATTGGATTGGTCGGTGGGGAATAGTTACTCGCGAGTCGTAGGTCCTATGGCCCCGCCGATCATCTCGGAGGCCCGCCAACCTAGAGTGGAGCTTCGGCACGGACAAGAAACAACAGGGTTTTACGACAGAGACAGGGCAGAGGCAGCGCTCCCAGACACAACAAACAAACAAACAAACGATAACAACAACAAAAAGCAGTAGCAGCAGCAACAAAACCTCAGATGACTCGAACAACAACCCCAAGAAGTTCACCCCACTGCACCGAAACAAGCCAAACCATCACAAAAAAGACTAGAACTACAACAGCCAAGAACAAAAACCAGTTTGTGGGAACCAAGTATGAGGTCAAAACAGAATGATGACTAAGAAAAGAACGAAAAAGAAAAACAGAAGCTTTGCCATAGCCAGAAGTATGGGGGGAAAGGAACTACATGGTGCAGCACAAAGTGAATGAGGCTCGAAGGCTGCAGTTGGGTAAAATAACAAAGTAGAAGCTAGCTAAAACATATTGGTCCTCTTTGACACAAAAATCAGGCTGGAAGAGCAGTAAAATAAATGTATATGTGTGAGTGTACGAGTGTGTGAGAGAGTGTGTGTGTGTGTGTGTGAGAGAGAGAGAAAAGGTGGATGAGAGAGATGGAAAATGGAAAAAGACAGAGTGAAAGAGTGAACAAATAAATGAATCAACAAATGAATTAACAAGTTAATAAATGAATAAATGAATGAAAAGAATGAGTGAATGAATGAAAGAAATGAAATGAAATGAAAGGTGGTGGCCATGTGGATGGAATAGCAAGACACTGAAAGGTGGGGAATGTAACTGTGTTTGAACACAAACTGGGAATTGACTGAATGCAACTTTGATTCTACTTTGAGTGACTGGGTCACTCATAAGTCACTGTAGCCGTTTTCAGACATAACATGAAACACGGATAGCTAACAAGAATCAAACGGTAGGCTGCATGTCTGTACGCAAAACTTGATTTGTATACTTGGACATGACACTACCTGCCCCAGTACCATTCTCGGATATATAACCGGTGTGCTTAGATGTAAATGGAGGGGGGTTGATGTCCGGGTAGAGTGAGGGAGACTTGATGACAACTTCAATGAGCCCTTGTCGCGGGAAACTGAAAGTACAAATTGCCATGGTGATGAAGCATTGCTTACATTCATGACAAGCGCAGAAGAAGGAAGAACGGTGAACTGGAAGGATCTAGAAGTTCAGGAGCTGCTGACCATCAGAGCTGATGCTGACATCATTAGACAAATGAAGGGCGCAGCAAGAGATGCTGTTGCTGATGTGCGAGCGAATCACAATTTGCCTTAAAGAACAAGGCATCAAGAAAAGGACGCAGGCGAAGAAGAAATTGAAATCACTTAAAAGACAGTACCGCCAGGTGGTAGACCACAACAACCGAAGTGGGAGGGATCACAAGACATGCCTCCATTGCTTGTCGTCAAAGTTCTGTAGAACATCTGTCCAAAGTGTGTTGTTGCTTGGTCCGTCAATTTTCCATACTGCTCTCTCTCAGACATGTTGCTGCTGGCCATAGTACAGTACAATCGCACCTCTGATTTGCTGGTCATGATGCTTTGTTGCAAGTTGCAGTGGCTTCTCATATCTTCTCCGACTAGCTAATATGAGGCATTCCGTTCTTTCATTGATGCTTTGGATCCGACGTCTTGCATCATGAAATTGCTAGTCTGCATAAGTCTTCCATGTAGTATGTGGTAACCAAAACAACATGAAAGATTATGTTATGTATGTAAGAGTTAGGTCTGAATCAGCCGTGTGTAAACATCCGTTTAATTATTAGAACTTATGTATGAAAGCAGCTTGTGTCTGATGGAACGTGAGTGACAGGAAAAATCATAGAGCTGGAACATAAAGCATCGATGGTTCTCCCATGAAAAATGGTTCTTCTGAGAATGATTGGTGCTCCAATGAAAAAGGGTTCTTCTAAGAATGATTAATGCAACTGAGTGACTGATTAATTAATGACTGAGTGCATAAATGATAGACAAGGATGCACATTGTTATCACCTGCTCACCACAGAGCCTACACGCTCACACACTCTCTCTCTCACACACACACATGCAAATGGACATATATGCAATGTGCACACACACACACACGTGCGCACGCACACACGCACACACGCACACACGCACACTCACATATCAGGAAGTCATGAGTGCTGATGGCAGGAGTGAGGTGTGTGTGTAAAGCATGAGGCAGGAGAAGTCATGACATGCATGCTGCATGAATCATTCAAGTCTAGGGGTCCAATGAGAATGGTCCCTGACAAAGCTTGACCAATCACAGGAGACTGACCGAGGTCCGAAATAAGATAAAGGCACGATTATGGCAGCAACAGGTTGCTAGTGGAATGTAATGAACATTACCATGTATGACTGTGTGTGTGTGTATGTGTGTGTGTGTGTGTGTGTGTGTGTGTGTGTGTGTGTGTGTGTGTGTGTGTGTGTGTGTGTGTTTGCCCAGCAAAATAGAGCAGTAAAGATTGGGGCTGTTTACCTGGTCCAAGGTAGAGTACCTTGACTTGAGCGTGATGACCTCATCCATGTGTGCCCTGAACTCTCTCCGAGAGGCCTGGAGAAAGCCACAGGACAATAACTCACCTCTCTCACACACACAGCTCATGGACGCGTGTGCACTCACTCACACACACACACACACACTCACATACATCTAAGGCTATACACAGTCTTATGAGAGAATCAATTGAAAGTAACTAAACCATGCAAGTCACTCTCTCAAACACCCCCCCCCCACCCCCCACACACATACTTATGCCACAATACACATGCTCACAGCACATCACAATACAAGACACACACATCACAAAACACAACACAAAACAGACACACACAATTCCCACAACACATTGTATATGTCCACACAGTTAGGGTAACTATACAGTAACTAAGGTTATTGAACAAATCACACTCCGAGCCTAATTACCTCACACAAACAGGCGCTAAACAAGCCATGGCACTCTCTCACACACACACACACACACACAAACACACATACACACGCACACACACACACGCACACACACACCAATTCTCACACACTTTCTTTCCTGAGAGGGAATTTGAGCAGAGAATGACTTCATGAGGTGACTAAAACAAACAAAAGAAACCTAACAAACAGAAAAAAAAAACAAAACCAACACAACACAAACCAAAACCAAAACTAAACAAAACCAAATGTTGGAGTAAAACTCCATTGAGAGATGAACAGATAAAGAGAGGGTGTGCTCTGCCCCTCCTATCTGTTAAAAGCAGAGGAGGAGAGAGCCAGATGGATGCATTTAAGTGAGTCATTGGGATGCTGGCAGGTGCCAAAAGCATGGCTGGCATCAGAAAGAGAGAGAAAGAGAGAGAGAGAGAGAGAGAGAGAGAGGGAGAGTGCTAGTAAAAAAAAATCTACAGTATGACCTGAAAATGAGACAAATCAATACAGAAACAGTAATGCGGGCATGTCTGGGCACACCGAGATGTGACGAGAGGACGCCAAAAATAATAAGATGAAAAAGATGTGGAATGGTTAGGGGAAGAGAGACGAGACGAGAGATGACAGAGAGAGAGAGAGATATGAATAGAGAAGAAGAGAGAATGACTACAGAGAGAAAAGGACGAGAGAGACAGTGTGTGTACGTGCTTGTGTGTGAGGGGGTAAGAGAGAGACAGACAGGAAGAGAGACTGAGACAGAGAAGTGCTGGGAGTGACAGCAGCTTTTTTTGGAAGCAGGAGTGCGAGAGGTGAGCGCCACATGTGGTTATACCTCAGACATACTACAGGTGGATGAGCTGGAGGGAAGCCGTGCCTGGGTGTAGTGAGAGAGAGAGAGAGAGAGAGAGAGAGAGAGAGAAAGGAAGAGAGGAGAGGGGGGAAGAGAGATCTGGGTTAGCCAAGCAGTCAGGCAGACAAGCAATGTGGTGGCACAGCCATCATGAAGGAGGGACGAGGGGTGTAAGTGTAAGAGAGTGAGGGCATTCAGACAAGCAGGGTTAAGGGGGCTGGCTCTGGGTTAGGTTGGGTTGGGTTGGGTGGCCCTTTGACTGTAACTGGACTGATCTGAGAACAGGAGCCTAAAGCTGTATTCCTGAGTTTAGCAGCAGCCTCTGATCACCAGTGGCTGACCCAAGCACTGAGCAAGATAAAGGAAGATGGCGGGAAGAGACAGATGTATACATACGCGCACACACACTTGCACGTACGTATACACACACACACACACACACACTCAGCCATTTGAACATTCAAACATATGTCACACAAATATAGACACAGGCAAACACACACACACACACACACACACACACACAAACAAACACAAACACACACTGAAATGCATATAGATATGCATACAAGTGTGCACACAAACACTGTATGTGTACACACACACACCCTTCCAACCCCACTCTTACACTTACACATACACACACACTTAATTTTGGGGATGTGATGATACATGAAATATGAAACGACCCTCATTCACACAAACACATACACACACACATGTACATACACATATCTCACAAACACACATCATAAAACCACGACTTAGACAGTGTAAACATGTTCTGAGTGTCTCACACTCCCTCCTCCTTAAGGTGACAGTCCACTTGTCCTCTGGCCGTCCATCACAATCTTAGGGGAGGCCGGCCAATCAATGAGCATTTATTACCACTGAAGAGTGCGCGCGCACACACGCACGCACACACACACACACACACACACACACACACAAGCACGTGCGCACACACACACACTCACACGCGCACACACAGACGCACGCACGCACACACACACACACACACACACACACACACACACACACACACACACACAGACACAAATGTCCAAGTGGACATTGAAATTGCATACTCTACTTGCACATTGCTAAAGCCCTGCTAACATCAAATACACATGTGCAAGCATTCATGGATATGCTTATGCATGGGCTGTATATCTGTATGTTTCTGTGTGTGGGTGTGTGTGTGTGTGTGTGTGTGTGTGTGTTTGCTGTAAGACTGGATGGTGGGAAATCGACAGTAAGCATGGGAAAGAGTGGAGTCAGCAAGACAGGCTTGCTATATACGGCTCAGATAAGCATCCGCACACGCACACACACACACACTCACACATGCACACAATCTCTCTCTCTCAGATGAAATGGACATGTGTTCACCTTCCTATTTCACTCTCTCTCCCTCTCCCTGCCTGCTCTCTAGTATTCCTCCTCTTCTGAGTCGCGTAAGTGGATACAGGACACATACACACACACACACACTCCCCCACCCACGCTCCCACTGAAATCACAGCCCAAGGGGAGCTATGTGGAGAGAAGCATGCTCTGCTGTATGCTTCGGTGAGCACGGAAAGATGAACACACATGCAAGCAACACACACACACACACACACACACACAGTCCCTTTCAGCTGTGAGTCACAATCTTGTGAAGCACACTCTATGATGCCTTCGAGGTCTGTCTCTCCATCCTGAAGCACAGTGACAGAGTGACAGGAAAAGACCCAGTGAAGACCCATTACAACCCTACTCTTCCTCTTCTTCCTCCTCCTCCTCCTCTTTTTTGTTTCTCCTCTTTCCCAGAACCCCCCTCTCCCGCCCCCAACCCCGTCTCATTGCATCCCGTCAATTAACAACTTGTTTGGCACAGAGACACTGTGGCAGCTGAGATGGGCATTTCAATAACTTCACATATTGCTTGGACCCTTTTCTTGTGTCACTTTCATAAACATGACCAGGTAGTCTGTATGTCCACTGAGGCTGATGAGAACCAAGAAATATGAGTCTGAGCACAAGAAAACACCTCTATGTGTGTATGCGTGTATGTGTGTGTGTGTGTGTGTGTGTGTGTGTGTGTGTATATACAATCCTGCTACCACAAATATCTCAATGACTGACAAACATTCTCTGCTACAGTTCTCCCCTCTTTCCTTCCATCCATCCTTCCTTTCTTCATCTCTTCCATATTGGCTCCTTCCATACCAAAGCCTCTCTGTAAACACCACGGTGGCCTCAGGACTATGGTCAGTGAAGCGTATAAAATGTCTGCATAGCCAAAGCTATGCTCAGGTCTCAGGTCAGATTGGACCAATTTATGCAACACATATTTCAGTGTATGTGCTCCCCTCTCCCCTGAATTTTACTGATCCAAAATCAGCCCTTTTTTCCACAGTGCCTGACAGACCCCTTCTCAGCCCTACAGTGGTTTACTGCTTCTCCAATAACCACTCCATAAAGCACAGATCAAGAACTAGATGAACTCAAATCCATATACGAATGCCTACAGACACACACACACACACACACACACACACCGTTTCCAACTGCAGTGAAGCAGTTTTCTGCACCTCATGCTCTTAAGCCCGGTGAGATCCTCCTGTCCTGAAGCTAACAGCCTGAACAGACCAAGAGGATATCACCTACTTTTCTGTGTTTCGACCGCAGGAGTGAGATGGAGTCATGCTGATCGAATCAATTTTACAATTACCATCACGGGATGTTTAGAGGGGGACAGAGGACACAAAATAAGATCAATTCAATTCTCTCTTATTTATACTCTCAATATCAACACGACACACACACACACACACACACACACACACTAACCCTAGACACAGAACTCAATACAAAATCCAGCTTCTTATAGCTGGATGCTGCATATGACTGGGTTAAATCTCAGCTACTGCTAAGAGGTCCATTCCCAGGACCCAGTCTTAGGGCACTGGCAACAGACTCTTCCCCACACTCAAAGCACTCTACCTGGGTAGAGCGATGTACTGCACTCCCTCCCTTTCCCACTGCCCTGGAGGGCTCTCCTGCACCATCAGCATTTTTCAGCAATACGGCGAATGGATGGACACTATGAATGGATGGATGGACACACACACACACACTAACGGCAGATGTAAACAACACACTTGACACTTGCACGCTCACATCCCCAACATCTTTCTATCTAGTTGCAGTTCAGTCATCCTAAAACCAAAACACACATAGTAACACACACACACACACATAAGTATGCACATAAATACTACACTCTCTCTCACACACACACAGATATATTCAGATACAGATATATGAGCAGGCTCTCAGATGCGTTCCCTACTGACAAGGAAAGATGCAGCTTACCATGTCTGCTCCTGACTATGCAGTGACCGATGGTCTACCACACAATGCTCTCCCTCTCTCTCCCTCACACACACACACACACACACACACACACACACACACACTCAAACTCGCAGAGCGCAGACACATACAGATATACACACACTCTCAGGAACAGTAGTCAGAATGGGAAAGTGAGGGAATGAGAAATGAGAAAAAAAGAAGAGAGAGAGAGGGAGAGAGAAGGATGGAGAGGAAGGGAGAGTGGGAGTGGTGAGAAAGAGGAAGTGTGTGAAAGAGAAGAGGAGACAGGAGCGCCATGTGAAGCAGTGAATGAGGTGCTAATTCTGGAGGGAAGACTGTGTGTGTGTGTGTGTGTGTGTGTGTGTGTGTGTGTGTGTGTGTGTGTGTGTGTGTGTGTGTGTGTGTGTGTGTGTGTGTGTGTGTGTGTGTGTCACTATCAGAGTATCACAGAGCAGAAGGTACATGAAGCAGGCAGATGGAGAGAGAGAGCACAGAAGAAGAGAGGAGAAGAGTGAGAAAATGAAAACATGAAGAGAAAGAGGACAGATTCATGACAAACCAGGGCAGAAGAAAGAGAGAAAGAATGAGAGGGAGAGAAAAATAGAGAGAGAGAGAGTGAATGAGAGTGATATACACACACACGCAGAAGTTTATGATAATGTCAGAGGAAATAGAGCTGCTTTATGCTTGTAATATCCCCCCCCACACACACACACACACAGGGAAAGGGGAAGATGCAGCCATATGCACACTATGCTGTTCTCACATAAAAGAATTTACTTCATTTTAACGCCTCAGAACTAAATGCTGATGAATATTCAAAGAAAGTCTGTGTGTGTGTTTGTGTGTTTTATGCATCTGTTTATGTGCATAGGTGTGTGTGTGTGTGTGTGTGTGGTTAAGCCTTCATACATTAGGCATATTACTTCCATTTTAAATTCACACAGCTAACTGCATCAACTTACATAACAGCTGGACATCACACTGGGAAAGCACAGTCTAAGAATGTGTGTCTCTCCCTGTATGCATGTGTGTGTGTGTACCAGAGCACGTAGATATGTGTGTGCATAAGAGAGTATTATTCACAAAATGCTTGAGGCTCCTCTACCTGATCTATCTGTGCAGACAGACTCTTAAATCGCTATTTCATGTGCAGCCTCCGCATTTCTCCCATTCACCCTCACCCTCTCCTCCTCCCTCCCTCTCTCTATCCCTCTCTCCCTGCCTCTCTCTCCTCCCTCTCTCCCTGCCTCGTTAGCTCCCTCCATTTCCCCCACCGTTCTGTATGCTTCCTACCCTGCCTTTCGCTCTTATACTTCCTCTTCCCTTACTCCTTCACTCTCTCCATCTATTACACTCTCTCTCTCTCTCTGCCTCTCTGTGTCCCTCCCTCCCTGCCTTCCTATCTCTCTCTCTCTCCCTCCCTACCTGTCTTCCTCTCTCTCTCCCTCCCTCTCTGTCTTCCTCTCTTTCTCCCTCTCTCTCAGTAGGGTTCATTGGTATTCCCCATGTCTTCCTCTGCACTCATAAATTCTCAACACATCAGAAGAAAGGGGACACGTGACTTTCACACACACACACACACACACACACACACACACACACACACACACACACACACACACACACACACACACACACACTTACTTCTTCATGCACACACATGCATAAATGTGTACTTGACACAGACACACACACACTACATGCACATGTACACATGCACACAACATCACACGCGCACACAAACACGCACACACACACGCACACACACATGTACACACCAAATAAATGCAGTAATATGTACAGTGGCATGAGTATAAACATCCCAGCAGTACAGAGTGTTTAATACAGCAATGCATAATGCAGACTAGAGTGCATGCATGTGTATGTGTAAGGGGGGCTGGGGATTCAGGTATGATGTCTTCACACACATGGCACAGAGCTGAACGAATTGTCTGACTAAGATCAGCGCATACACATACACACACACACACAAACCTAGGCTTACACTCTTCATCCCGTATAGAAACACATTGCTTATACACATTTCTTTTCTATACACACTTTTTATATGCATTCCGTTCCAACACTCTCTCTCTCTCTCTCTCTCTCTCTCTCTCTCACACACATACACACACACACACACACGCACGCATGCACACACACAATCACACAACTGTCAGTGCATCTCAGTGATAGTGGTAAAGCGGTGGCGAGAAAACCCAGTACTGGGGTTTCTGACCTCCTGTCAAGCGACTGCTGACAGTAGAGCCCTTGCTCTACCAGACAGAGGTCAAAGGTGGCAGACAGGTCACAGGGGTCAGCTGCCACTCTCGCCATCACTGGTCTCTCACCTCAGATCAGCCAATCAGAGGAAATTGGAAAACACCACACACACTGCTAACACTTCTTCCAGATAACAAGAGCTACTGCTAAAACACACACAGACAGACACACTTAGCATTACATTACATCGCATTTCATATTACACACCCACAAGGAGGAAGGAGGTGTTAATTTGATAAATTTTGATTATTGACTGACCAATATTTTGTGGTAGTATTCATTCACTAATAGAAACATGTCAACGCAACAGGCTTCTTGGATGAATACAGAGCTGATCTAATGAGGCACCATGATTTACTTTTTGGATACGAATGAGCTTTCCATCTGCAGAAATATTCTTCATGCATCAAAAAGGGAGGAGAAAAATTGACTTCTATTTATATTTAATACCTGTGCACATATCCTTTACATAAACTGTATTCAAGCATAGACTTCAATTCAAGCTATGTGTATACTTATACCGTACATCTTACAATTAGTGTCAATATCAGTTTCATTTCATGCTCATCTCTGAATTCTCTAAGTCACTTTGGGGGTGGAGTGGGGCATATGCCATAGCCCATAACTATAACCATAACAATGCAGTGCATGTGTGCTTCAGTGAGAGTGAGAGAGAGTATGCTGTCCACTGATGAAGTATGTCAAAAATACAGCAGTACAGAGTAGTAGTAGAGAGTAGTAGAGTACAGTAGTATATAGTCCTTCGGGTGCACTTCACTAACACTTTAAGGCACTGCACTAATAATATATCAGGAGTGGACTAAATGACAATGGCAACGCATTTAATGATTAGTGTAGAATTCCACTGATAGTCCATTTTTGTGACCATGTACTGCACTGAGGTAATGGTGAATTACAAATCAAGTATGCTGCACAGAGTGTCCAGAAGAGGGAGACAGAGGGGATTGGACAACTCTGTAGCATTGCAGGGGGACTTTCATTCATTTACATTAGTCAGCATGATTTATTCAGAGCACTGCTGTGTGTGTGTGTGTGTGTGTGTGTGGCCTAGCAGCCCTTTTACAACATATAAAAAACAAAGACAGACCAACAGATAATTATTGTAGAAGAAACAGACAAAACACCAAATTCAAATCAGTCAAATTTGATGGCTCAAAATAGCACACACACACACACACAAACAGAAATGCATTCATACACACAAACATGCACAAGCAGATTAAAGTTATAAGATACATACACACATAAACATACACATAAATAGACACACCCTTCGACATAAGATGTGCACACACACACGCACACATTCCGTGGTGAAATGGGGCAGCAACCGTATCAGACCCAGAATAATATTCTCTGTTGCCATGGCACCAGCTGTAGCTCGCATGTGAGAAGAGAGTGGGATTGTGGGACAGGACATGGAGGAGAAAAAAATCCATTCAAAATAGGCCAATGAGAGACAAGAGAACTCACGACAAGATGCAATCACTCCATCAAATCTAAAGCGGCGCCCACAGAAAACACACTCCTATCAGTCCCAAAGCCTACCCTAGTAGCACTGATATATGAAACAACAGGGAAACACACAACTCTTCCTGAAGTCACATCCCAACAAACACCTGAATCAATGATGTTGGACAAAAAAAAAACTCAATTAAAATTCTAGAGACAGAATTAAACATGAACAATTGGAACCCCTCACTGGAAAAAAAAATCATGAGACTGCAACATCCAATCAACAAACTCCCTTCCAAAAAACAATTTGAGGTGGTACGTTAATCCCGCCCCTGACAGTCAATGCTCCACCCCTGTTAGCAAGTGGGCAACCAATGGCAGAGCTCCATGCTGTAGGGGGATGAATGCAGAATGTTAAGGCAGCACAGAGAGGGTAGTGGGAGGGTAGTGAGGAGAGAGTATAAGGAGAGGATAAGGAGATTCTTCTGAAGGGGGGAAATGAGCAGTGAGAAATATGCAGGGTGAGGGGTGGTCAGAGCAGGGGGCGCTTTTTGATGATGTCACAGACAGTGCGCCATGTCATAAGATAACACAAGTGAGACAAGAGTTGAGGTGCTTACAGTTGAGGACGGGATAGAGAAAGAGGAAAGAGAAGAAATAATAATAATGGGAAGAGTAAGGGGTTGGAGAAGTAGTAGAAGGGTAGAAAAGGAGAAATGGGAGGAGGAGAAAGGGAGGACGGGAGGAAAAGGAGAGGGACTTGGGAGGAGAGGTGGGAGAGCAGTAAGCAAAAATGAGAAAGGGATGGGGGGGGGGGGGGGTGAGTGAAATTAACAGTGAGAAAAGTGAGTGAGAGTTATTCCTTTAGTGGAGAGGAAGTTCAGTAAGTGGTGAAAACTGGAAGATGGCTGACAGAGCTCACCCAGGGGGTGGTAGGAGAGGAGGACGAGGAAGACAGGGATGAGGAAGAGGAGGATGAGGTGCGCTCTTACCTTGGGGGTGGGGCAGGAGGCGGTGGAGAAGCGGGACGGCTGCGCACGGGGAGACTCGGACGGTGTTGTGCTCAGGGAGGCCGTATCACGTGGCAACACCTGCACACCTCGCGAGATAATGGAGTCCGGGATCTGAGAGGGAAGGAGCGGGGCGGTCAGAGCACCACTCTGTGGGGTGTCTCTAGAAAGCACACCTACTGGTATTATCACAATTTCATGTCCATTGTTTCTACAGCAACATAGACCTGAATCAGCAATGATGAAATAATTGAAAATAATGCAAACAAAAGAAATTGGAATGTCAGTATACATGCATTTATGGTCATCATGAATGTATGGTCCATATTTACACTATGGTGGGCTGCCATAGTCAGGGCAATGAATAGAAAAACACTAAGGTGTTATTATTGTGTTATTACTGTGCAAGATGTTATTACAGTGTTATTATTTAGATTCTACTGTGCCTTCTGGTCACAACTGGACAAGCAATAACTCAGACAAGAGAAACATGTGTGTGCCCAGGGGTCTATACTATGAAGTGAGATTATTGGTTAACTTGGCTAACTGATCTCCAAAAGAACATTGCACTGACCATCTGTTGTCTCTGAAATGGCATACTATTTGGAGATCTGGGTTAGCCAGTAACCTCGCTTCGTGTGATGTGATTGGAGGAGTGATGGTGATGTAAAGTGTGAGGTGAGCTCTTACCATCTGGTGGTCACAGGAGCAGGTGAAATGTTTAGGGGGAGGGGGGGCGAGGGTGGGGGTAGTCTGTCCACCCTTGGCCATGACAATAGCGTGATTGGGGAAAGACTTCATGCTCTGATGATGGGAGATGACGCGACAGAGGGACATGGATCAGGTGAGGAGCTGGACATGGGAACACAAGGGCACGTGCACACACACACACACACACACACACACGACCACAAAACTCCCAAAACAGGCACATGAATAAACACACACACACATAAACACTAAAAAGAAACTTAAAATTAAAAATGAGGTCATGGAAACACAACATGCTTTTAACAAAATGGAACTGATGCTCAGACAATAAAAGTTCTGTTAAGAATCTCTAACTCAGCTTATTCAACTCAACACACACTCACACACACACACACACACACACACACACACCCTCACCTTGGCAGCGATGGCAGCAGCCGTGATGTGTGAGGAGGCGCTGTTCTCGGTGGACGGCACACCACTGTCCTTCTTCTCCTCGTCCTCCTCCTCGCACTGGACGCCCTTGTCCTCGGTCTGCCGGGGCGGGCTGCCCGTGCCCGGGGCTGGTAGCGGGGAGAGAGGAGGCGGCGGTGAGGGAAGGTCCTCCAGAGCATCATGCACCTCCTTCACACGCACCACCGCGTCCCGCAGCAGGTCGATGGCGTGCGGCAGCGCCGGCAGGATGAACTGGAAACACTCCTGGGGTCAGGGGTGGGGGGTCACGAAGAAAGAAAATGAAAGAAAGAGAGGGATAGCAATAATAAATTAATTAAATTAATTAAATTATTTTGTTACACTGCAGATTACACTACATTAAACAATACACTACTCCATGGTGATATAACTAAACCAGTCAAACATCTGCCTCCAAGAATCAAAACTCCTAGCTAATTGCTAATGCTAGCAGAACTCAGGCCCTCACACAAGCGCAGCTGGGCTGCAGGGGGGGGGGACTCCACATTGTGCTGCAGATCCCGAGAGCATCACTGAGTAGTTCTCAACAGCTCTCCACAGCGAGAAGACTGGTCTGCCCACACCATAAGCGTTTCCTTTGAAGTATATCAAAAACGGTTATCTGGGGCGAGAGTCCTCATGATGTTCATAATGAGAATTTAATTGTCATCAAGTGGCAGGGAGTTTATTGTTTTATTGCAGCATTTGGGGGGGGGGGGGGGGGGGATGATGGTCCAAAGGGTGATGCAGGACAGCTCGAGGAGATTTTAAAAGGTTCCTCCACTCGACTACCCCATTAGCTCCTGAATCCCTCAGCGTAGAGCTTCTTCTAAATGTCAACAAGGGAATAGTAATTCTACGGAGGGATTATCAACGGCATTCTCCGCTCTGGAAAGGAGAGTGTGTTGTTAAACATGACACACAAACAACGTGACTTATGGACATGTCGACACTCTCTTTGCTTTTACTTCAATGTCTTTGGACCAGAAATCTCATCACTCTCTCCCTCTCCAAACCACCAGGGGGAGATGTTTTAAACATGCATGAGATGTATAGCTTGAGTGTGTGTGTGTGTGTGTGTCTGTGTGTGTGTTCAATAAGAGATGGATGAGCAGCAGAGTCAGAAAAGAGGAATTAACTGATGGAGGGAAGACCAGGAGACCAGTGGAAGAGAAAGAGAGAGGAGGACACCAGAGAAAGACAGAGAGGAAAGAGAGATGAGAGATTTAGATTTTAGATTTTACAGTACGGCACACACATGGAGAAATGCACAGAAAACACAAAGAGGGGTTGAAAAATATGACAAATATAAAACATGACCAAAAGAAAGAAGGAGAAAAAATGAAAAGAAAAAAGACTGAAACAGTGTGCGAGAGAGGGAGAGGGAGAGGGAGGGAGAGAGAGAGAGTGAGTACGAGAGAGAGGGAGAGGGACAGGGAGAGAGAGAGAGGAGGTTGGTTGTATCGGGGCTGGAGTGAGCATAAAGGGGTTCTTGAAAGTTTAATCCTTCGCTCGGCCCGTGGGTCCCCACATCAAAGCGGACGCCACTTGCCGGGCCTGATGGGTAAGGCCGATTTATGCTGCATCCGCATTGCCACCACTCCCAGCAGAGCAGCCCTAATAGGATTGGACACAATGTTAACACTGAGGGAGTGTGTGTGTGTGTGTGTGTGTGTGTGTGTGTGTGTGTGTGTGTGTGTGTATGTGCATGTATGGTCAAATGCTGCCGCTGCTGTGCTCTCTTTCTCTGTGTGTGTGTGTGTGTGTGTGTGTGTCTGTGAGAGAGAGTGGTGCATGGTGTGTAGGGAGTGTGCTCATTCTGAGTGTGTGTGCATTTATGTGGGAAGTTCTCATGTAGTAGGTATACATGTGTGTATTGTGTGTGTGTGTCCACCATAAGTAGTAATGTACAGTAGTGTGAGTTTGTGTGTGTTGACATATTTGATGTAATGATATGGTGTGTGTGCGTTTGTGTTTGTGTTTGTCTGTGTTTGTGTGCACAGCTAGGGAAAGAGCTCAGTGTTGGGGACGAGGCAGGTAGAGCACCTGACATCTTAAGCTCCTTACTGGGATACACAAATGAAAATATTTGTCAACATGAGAAAAAGCAGAAAATGCTCACATAGGCGCGCACACACACACACACACACACACACACACACACACACACACACACACACACACACACACACACACACACACAGAAACAGAAACAAAGGCTGGCACTGATATCATGCACTAATCACACACACACAGTTTGAAACACACTCACACACACGTGCGCACAAACACACCCACACATGCCCGCAAACACACACGCACACACACGCACATGCACACACCACACCAGTTACATCCACTCACCTGTGATCCTTTCTTGCTTCCAGGCAGATTAATGATTAAGGTTTTGCCTCTGATGCCACAAACTGGCCTGGAAAAGAAGACCACAGGCATTTAACAATATAAGAACAGTGTGTGTGTGTGTGTGTGTGTGTGAGTGTGTGTGTGTGTGTGCGTGCAACAGCAACTAGCTGTGCTCAGTAGCATGCAAATGCTTATAAAACTGTAAACACAGGATCCGCCATATTGGGTACACAGTGTCTGTGTGTTTTGTGTCCTTTGGAGTGTGTGTGTGTGTGTGTACACGTGCATGTGTGTGAGTGAGCAGGTCCATTTATCTGTGTGTGTGTGTGTGTGTGTGTGTGTGTGTGTGTGTGTGTGTGTGTGTGTGTGTGTGTGTGTGTGTGTGAGCAGGTCAATGTATCTGTGTGTGTCTCTGTGGGTGTGACTGAGTGTGTGAGTCTGTGTATTCAGTGCATAGCCACAGTAGTGCCAGTCTTTGTTTCTGTGTGTGTGTGTGTGTGTGTGTGTACTCACCGGGATAGCATGCCCAGTGGTGTGACATTGAGAGATCCCATGAGCATAGCCAGGGCCATTCCTGGAGCCTCTCTCTCAATGACCTCTCTGGTGGCCTGCACACGCACGCACACACACACAAATACACACACACACACACACACCAGTCAATACTACTGCATTCTTAAGGCCACATGGGACAGACGCCTTCAGTCTCTCTCTCTCTCATACACACATACACACACACACACACACACAAGGATGAGGATGAGGATTCACATTCCTTCTTCAAATGTAAAGCTCCTCCCCTAAAGATTGAATATGTTTCTCTCTTTCCTTTGAATGTATGCCCCCGGTGATCCAATTATACACCAAACTACTAATTTAGTGCTGCAACGTCAACTCTGGGGCTTGAGGAATAGAACTCCTTTCATTACCCCAAAGAAAGAGTCCTGTTTCAAAAGTTACCATGACACAGAGCTCCACTCCAACAGGGGGAGTGCCTTCTACCCAAATGATTAGTGTTTGCACCTCTTAGGATGCTCATCTTGCTTTAGGAGCCTCCATACAAGAGTAAGTAGATCACTTAACTATATCTAGGGTGCATGTCAGGTACAGAGAATAGAAGAAGTGGGTACACCCCTCTGCAATTTCACTTCAAAGCAAAAACAAACACTAGAAAAGTAACAATTGTTTAGAAGTGGCAACTACATGAATTTCCATACATGATTTCTCATGCATGTCAAGGTGCCCATCAAAAAAAGTCGAATGGAGACCCAGACACACAAGTTAGTGTACCTGTACCTGTGGCATCCAATAACCCTAACTGCATAAGTATGGTTATAAAGTAACGTTTTCAATATTGGGCCCATGGGTTGTGTTTTGCCAGAATGTCTACATAAATGAAAATTACACAGTTAAACTAAACTAATCTGTATCCATATCGTATGCTACATTTAAAGCATGTAACATATACAAGACACTGCTTTTTATTTATTTTTTTACTTATTTACATTTTCTATTGTCTGCTACTTTGGAAAGCATCTGCCAAGAAACAATGATCAGTGCCATACACATAAAATCATGTCGTGTGTTGACTGCATACACAACTGCACACACACACACACCTGTATGCTTGTACATAAACACTGTTGTGTAGAACTGTTTAGAATACATTGCCAGGCACAGCAAATGAAGTGTCCCAGAACATGAGAACCACACACACACACAAAGATATATATTTTTTAATGCCCTTGAGATGAATGGCAGTTCAAACACACACATAAGTTGCAGAGGGGCGGGAGATGGTATGTATCAAAGACCGAGTGACAGACAAGAGACACAGAGAGAAAAAGAGGGATAATAGATTTTTTTCCAACTACACATGTTTACCCAGCTAGTGGAGACAATGACAAAACACAATCACAGAGAGTACTTACACTTTTAAATGTAAGCACTCACAAAAAAAAGAAATAAATAACACATGCACACACAGGCAAGCAGGCACCTAGTGACAGAGAAGAAAACTAAATAAGCACATTAAACACATAGGCAGACAGACACATGCATGCACACACACACACACACACACACACACACACACACACACACACACACAGTGACACATGCACATGCAGTCACACTCACATGGACACAAACACAAACGAGGGGGTCGTCTTGTACCTCGGGGGTGACATCACGCGGGGCAAAGCCAGTCCCTCCAGTGGTCAGGATGAGGTTGAGCTCCTTCTCATCACACCAGTCCACCAGGGTTTCCTGTGTCATCACACACACACACACACACACACACACACAGCTTTGAGTGTTTTTCCAAACTAAAAATCCTGAACAGGGCCAAGGCCATTAATTCATTAGTTCCAACATTAACATAAAAATTAACCTAAATATGTTCCTATACAATAATCAGTGCAACATGTCATGTCACATCTAATCACATCTAATCATATGTAATCAGTTGTTCTAGCTACAGGTATTCCATTCACAACTGTCCTCCTGTGTTCAATTTGTGATGAGAGAGACTTATTCCACTGGGATCTGGTTACAACTGGTGCTTGATAACTAAGCCATGTGTGTGCTTTCATGCTGCCTTGTAACGGGAGACTCCATGCTAGGGCTATCATCTCCCTTCACAATCTGAGTTACCCTTTACAGAGGAGATGCGAAAAGAAGGGAAAAAGAATGAACGCTCTCACACACACACGCACACGTGCGCGCACACACACACACACATATGCATTCACGCACACATACACACGCACGCACGCATGCACATCATTAATATTCTAGTTCTCATATGGGAAGATCATGGAAGTTTAAAAATAGAAATGTGTGCTGAGTGGTGGGAGAAGGAGAAGGAGTGAGACGGAGAGAAAGAAGGAAAGAAAGGAATATGAGAGGGAGAGGGAGAGAGAGAGAGGAGAGAGAGAGAGAGAGAAAGAGAGGGAAAGACTTACCTTGATCTCATCTATTTCATCAGGGACTATTTTGTATGCAGAGATTATTCCTCCGAGCCTGTGGGTGAAACAAAACACACGCCGCCGTTACTTCAGCGCTTCACTCCACATTGACTGCAGCCTGCGCACACACACACACGCACACACACACACACACACACACGGGGGCCTGGGGAGGCAATCGGGCGGTGCGTGATCACCAGAGACACTGTCGCTGCACCGCTCTGCAGATGATTTACGTCCCGTCTCCGTGACGACGGTGTTATCAGCATTAGTTACTGCTGTATTGTTGAGCTGTGTCATTATTCTGATGATGGCTGTCAATGGCGCAGACTACGGTAAATTTGGCATACGATGAGATAAACAGTAACAAAGAAAAATGGAGAGAGAGATGGATAGAGAAGGAGAGACAGAGAAAGAAAGAGAGAGACTTTGATTAATGCCTTAATTTGTTACTGTGGTTTTCATGATTTATTTTCCAGCAATGCCAACAAAGCTATTTAAATGAATCTGAGAATTTGATTTGGAAGTAATCTGTGGAAGAAAATCTTCACACTTTCACAACCTAAGAAATGGCCTGGAGTGTTATGGTGGTGGATTTGCTTTCATACTTTCCATGGTAGTAATAGAAGTAATGTGCTCATCGGCGCCTACTGGTGGCTCAGTTCAGCACTGTCACACAGTCCCAATTGAGGACGCAGCAAAGCTGTGGGTGTGTGGATGGCACACTGCTAAACGCAAGTCATGACAGTTAGAAAAGAGCTAAATCTGGCTCTGTACGGCTGGTGAGACAAAACTACGCCTGACTTGCAAAGGCTACAGTTACACGGAGCTCTGAACTAGCTCTATGAAATGAAACCTTTAAATATGGAAAGCTCCTCCTGCACAGAAATGTGCAGTTTAGTGGTAGAGAGACACATGGGTAGAAGGAGAGAGAAAGAGAGGGAGGGATACAGGGGAGGGAGAGAGGGAGAGATAGAGGGAGGGATGGGCCGAGAGAGAGGAAGAGAAGAGAGGTGCAAAAAGAACATACTGGGTTTTATTGCCAATATTGTGTGCAGCACAGAGATGCCAATTTGAGGGGAGCAGGGAGGGAGAGGCAGAGGGATTCTAAAATGAGAATATGCTCAACACAAAGACTCAGGCTTATTTAATCCAGTTGCCAAGGAAACCCCTAGTGTGTGTGTGTGTGTGTGTGTGTGTGTGTGTGTGTGTGTGTGCCTGCGCTTGTGTGCCAATTTTTCACCATTACATTGCATTGTTTGCAGATTCTCAGGATTCCCCTGTCACTCAAGTGTTACTAAACCCTTTGAATCCATCTTTTTTCCCCCACCACTCTACCTTCTCTCTCTCTCTTCCTTTTTTCCCCCGACATTTGCTGATCCTCTGAACCAAAATATCCACCTCTGACCCTTTACCTCCCATACTACAGCTATCTCTTGTCTGTCCCTTGGTTTCCTTTTCAAAAAAGATCAAAGTATCAGAGCGCTGTGGTAAAACAAGTTACAGTGCCTGTACCATGAATGGGTCAGGTGTCTACAGTGACCCAGGTAGGAATCCGGCCTGTAGTCATCTCCTGATCCTTATCCTCTCTATCTTCCATGCTTTTCCTGTCTATCTCCCAAGCTCTGTCCAAATGAAGCCAAAAATTATATACTTAAATATAAGTATATAATGATTTCATTACTTCTTTTTAAAAAACAATATCAGTAAAAGATGCTAGTTAGCATGTTAGCAAACCCTGCTAGGCTTGGTGGCATGCATGGTTCTGCATGTTTTTTAACTGAATAACTTGCCAGTTCCATCCAGCTTCTAATTCTATTAAATACTTCTTTAAGGTTACTCACTTAAGTGAAACTCACTCCAACACTACAGTAGTATTTCATGTGGAGTGAACAGGGCACTAGCTTGAGCAGATAGCGTACTTTCCCGATTATTAGCCAAGGTTAACCCTAGGGCTACACTGGATGTGCTACAGAAACGTTAAGTCAAGTCACATAAAAATTACATTGAAAAGACTGGGATTTTTTTTTTAGAATGTTCGCTGTGCTGCCCTGTCGTTGCAGCCAGTTCCATTGATTATAGTTGAAGTTAATTTCTATCTATAAGGTTTATACATGGGTGAGGGCTGTATACAGGATTGCATTTCTTTTCAATATCCTACTTAATCTGATCTGATTGGGATTCAATAGGTAATGTTTAGTAAACTGAGGTTAATACAAGGGTGAGCTCAAAACATGGTTTTGTTTTTTCAGTTTGCCTAAAACACTGACCTGAGGTTTATATATGGTGCGGTCAAAGCTGACAATTAAAATGAGACCAAAAAAACAACAGAAATCACCAACTGTCTCTAAATGTCTAAAAACAATAGTAATAGCATATTTATATAATAGTCATAATATTAGAGCCATTTCTTACACAGTAACCCTACTAGTCGTACACACACCTCCAGTGACAAATCTGCTGCTACCACTACATACAATCATAGGACTGGCTATCCACTCAGGTGTTAAGGTCACCTCTACTTCTCACTGAAGTTGTGCTAATGAGTGATATGATTAGTTACTTGATGACAGATTATTATTGATGATAGATTTGTATTGGCTATTATTATTAGGCACAGACAGATATACATACACAAGCTTGCTATGTATACCCTAACAAACAGTTGCAAAGACTCCAGAAAACAACAGACTAGACCGTTTGGTCTTTCCTTCAAGGACATTTCAAGGAGCCAGCAGATTTGTGTGTGTGTGTACACATGTATTTGTGCGTGTGCATGCATATGTCTGTGTATGTGTGTGTGTGTGTGTGTGTAGTGTGTCAAGTCATGTGGAGCGCAGTCATGGCGCTTCCAGATGTCCCCTTGCAGGAGAGTGGCCCCCTTAGGTCACAGGCGGGGCCCAGGCAGTCAGCTTAATGAGGAACGTTAGTGTGAGTCCCTGAGCAGCCCAGACAGGAGGGGGACTTCTCCCTTCACACTCCTCTCTTACCCCACCATTCTCTCTCTCTCTCTTACCCTCCCTCCCATCCCTCTCTCTCTCTCTTTCTCTTCTCTCTACCTCTCTTGCATAGCCCTACTCTCACTCTCTCTCTTAAACACACTTCACTCTCACTCTGGCACTCTTCCCCCATCTCCCCCATCTATTTTTCTCCTTTTTCAGTCTGTATCTCAGACTATACAACAGCACAATCAAACTAATGGCCTGGCTTCTACACAGGTTCACCTCTCGCCTCATTCTCTCTCACCTGTATACAAATGCCTTTGTATCTGTATTTGCTAGTCTTTTCAGTGTCTTACCTGTCTACCCCACACTTCACCTACTGCATCCCTCTCTCTCTCTCTGTGCCTTCATCTCTCCATTCTACCTTTTTTCTCCACTCTCTCTACATCTACCTCTCACTTCCACTGCCTTTCACCTTCACTCTCCTTCCACATTACTTCCGCTTCACTTTCTCCCTTTCTCTCTCTCTCTCTCTCTCTCTCTCTCTCAATTTACTCAACTGTTCTCTCTCGCAGATAGCCAGAGGACAGCATGTGGAAAGAGAGAGAGAAAGAGAAATAGAGAGAGAGAAAGAGAGAAAGAGAGAGAGAGAGCTGCTCCCTGCTCTGGGCTCCATTAATACTGCTCTTTGTCTGGGACACCAGTAGGGGGGTTAGCGGCACGTCACCTCCACATCACCGGCCCCAGCCACGAGGGGTGAAGAAGCAAGGATGGAGGCAACGTCTCCTTCAGCAGGGGAGAGAAGGAGTGGAAGGAAGGATGTAAAGAGAGGACAAAAGGAAAGACGAGGATGACTGACAGATGATGACAGAGACAGATACTCTTCATATTGCTCCATGCCCCCATGTACCATCTGTCTCTCTCTCTCTATGTCTGTCTGTGTGTGTATGTGTGTGTACACGGACGTGTGAGGTCTACTTTTTTCACTTGTCTTGTGTACTTGAGCTTTAGAGTTCCAGATGAGAAATAGGCTACATCACATCAACACAAACCAAAGACATCAGACATACATCCATTCTGAATAAGAAGTGACCATTCTGGCTAATCTGCCCTTTGCTGCTTGGATCAATTTCCACAAGGCTCCACTATTTTGTGAGCAATACTTAACTATAGCAGCGCTCCCAACTTTAAGTGAGCTGGCGTCACCTTGTGCCGTGAATGACCTGCCTATGAGCTTGGCTGTCCTATCCCTCTTGACGTCAGCCAGACGGTCACGGGAGTGTGTGTGGGGTGGGGTGGGGATCAGCCAGGGAGATCACAAAGGGTAATTAACAGGACTGGACTCTGGCTGAGTGTCAGACACACACACACACACACACACACACACACACACAGGTGTCCAGTCTGAGGTAATGAATGCCCTTACAGGCTAGACTCACACTGGGCCCTGGATGACAGCAGACATTTATTGTACATTTATTGTGTTTTTTGCACGTTCTGTTTTGCTTTTTCTCTCACTGTCTGTCACACACACACATACATACACACACACACACACACACACACACACACACACATATTCATTCATTCAAAATGAATGCAAAGGCTCCTTCATGTCTCATGTCAACCCACATGCATTTATACTGTAAGCCTTACATTGCTGATAAACACACATGCACACACACACACACACACACACCCACACACACACACACACACACACAGAGAGACCACACAGACACAAACAGACACCACACAGACAGACACAGACAGATTAAAGCCCTGTTAGCGGTGCTGAGAGTCCGGGCACGAGCAATGTCAGAGCATCATCTATCAAAGCCGTCCTCCCGTGCCAGCATGAAATATCAAGTGTGGCACAAGCGTAATTGGACTGGGATTAATCAATTATTTAAATGCCATGCTACACACTGGAGATTGACCCCCAGCTCCGGGGTGAGGAGGGAGGGGCACCGTGCGGGCGGTGGAGGGAAGGGGGTGGGGGTTCTGTCCTTGGACAAAGTGGCCTGTCAAAAGATGTGGACGTGAGGCACACACCAACACTGGGAGAAGTGTGTGTGTGTCTGTGTGTGTGTGTGTGTGTGTGTGTGTGTGTGTGTGTGTGTGTGTGTGCGTGAGGGAGAAAGAGAGAGAGAGAGGGAGAGAGAGAAAGAAAGAGAGAAATGGTGCGTGTGTGTCTGTGTTTATGATTCACTGCTGGTCGCACTGGTCACACATAGGTGTGTGAGCAAGTGATGGGAAGATGGGTGTGACTGTGTGCCTGTGGTGTGTGTATATGTGTGTGTGTGTGTGTGTGTGCGTATATCTTCTGATCCCGTGATTGCTTTCTGG
Organism: Tenualosa thibaudeaui; assembly: GCA_027481765.1. Lineage (NCBI taxonomy): Eukaryota > Metazoa > Chordata > Actinopteri > Clupeiformes > Clupeidae > Tenualosa > Tenualosa thibaudeaui. The sequence goes on along the minus strand of JAIFZK010000013.1, from coordinate 9,012,517 downwards.
GAGTTCTGCTTTCTGGTTCTCCAATGGATGCTGCTGCCCCTGTGTCTGTGTGCATTTGTGTGTGTGTGTGCATGTGTGTGTGTAACTCTACTTACAGAGAGGGATCATGGACAAGGTCTTTGAGGTTGATGCCACTGCGGTCTTCAGCTAGGTTCCTGAAGCAGCTGTCACTCACTATTGAAAGACACAAGACACAAGACAGGGAGACGGACAAGAATGTGAGTAAAAATGGAAAACACACACACACACACACACACACACACACACTCACCCACATCATTATTCAAGGCAAAACAAATCATCCAAAAATTCCCTCCATGATGGGCTTAGTGCTACTTAACTGACTATCTTTCTGCCTCACCAATCTGAAATACATTGTAAATGAGACACTCAACCATATGAGAAAGGCATTTAGAAATCCCACTGTGGCAGACTGAAATATGACGCACTGGCCTTATCCCACAGCACATCTGACTTAGCCTCACTGAATCTCACTTGTTTGCTTATTTACTCTTACTTGTTTACACTACTTTACCACTTATTTAAGGGGTTTACCCAGAATGGACAGATCGCAGACCCTGAAAGAAAGAGAGAGAAGAAAGCTAGCAGTATAGAGGTAGTGTGTGAGAGAGAGAACATATGTAGTGCGAGGCACTTCTCTTTGGAGTTCAGCACCATCCCCGCAGACAGGTCGTTCCACAGATTCTTCTCATTAGCAAAATTAAAAACAGGAGTTCATTTTGGTTCGCCTGTCTCCACGGGACCCTAAAGCCTGTGTCTAACAATATCTCACCAAATGAAGAAACCTCTCTCTTAGAACGGCAACAGGTATGACCAGAACCATTACTATACCCCACCCCCAAACAAACAAATAAATAATAAATGAATGAATGAATGAATGAATAAATGAATGAATGACTTGACAGGCATCATCAAAGCGTGGCAGTAATTATGGAAACGCCCCCTTGATTCCCCCTTCCCGGATTCGCTCATTCTTTCTTTTCTTTCTTTCTAGGGTGACCTCACGCCGGTGACATCGACAGGGGCTGTTTAAGCATGCGGTGACCTGGGAGTGGCAGAAAATAAATCAATTAATTAGGCCCATGATGAATGGCCATCAGGATCGGCATGGCACCAGGCAGGGAGGGAGGACGACATATGGAATTCCAAACAGCACACGGCCCTGCAGCCACACTGGGAACACACTCCTCCCCAAAGGACAAAAGTGACATTCATTTATTTAGTCCCGGTCCCCAAGATTTACTCAGCGTCTAACACACACACGCGCGCGCGCACGGACGCACGCACACAGACATATACACACTTTAGCAACAAAAATACATCTTTCAGTGGTATAACCATGTGTGTGTGTGTGTAAAATGGAGTGTGTGTAATGGGACTGTAACATACAACAGATGCTGCCACATTAAAGCACCAACCTGGAGTAGACAGAATAAATTACATAGTAATGGCATTTACAATGATTGTAATGCAGTTTGTATGTGTGTGTGTGTGTGTGTGTGTGTAGTCCAGAATTAGACAGAGGGGTGGTGCAAGACTTACTTCATAATTGCACAATTCCCTTTTTCCCCACCCTCTATGTAGCATTTGCTTTTGAGTCACCCTCCTCCCTGTCCCTCTCTCTCTCTCTCTCTCTCTCTGACATCCTTCTCTCTGTCACTGTTTCTTCTTTCACATGTACCATTTCTCCTCCTGTTCTCCACTGAATTTCACTCTCTCCCCGTCACCATCCCTCCCTCCCTCCATATCTCTCTCTCTAACAGACGGGAGCTCCCTGCAGGAGGCAGTGAAGTGATCATTTTCTGTCATCGTCACCTTCACCTGCTGCCACCACAGGCAAATAGTGTGTGTGTGTGTGTGTGTGTGTGTGTGTCACACTGTGTGTATGTTGTTAATAACTGAGAGACAGAGACAGGCTGCGAGACAAAAGGACGACTTGGGAGAAGCACAGTCTGAGGAGTATATGTGTGTGTGTGTGTGTGTGTGTGTGTGTGTGTGTGTGTGTGTGTGTGAGACCCAGATAAGAGCCGCTGCTCCAGATGTCCACACCTGTCTGCCCTGGTCAGGTGTTGACAGAGACTGAATCTATGTACTAAAACCACAGCAAGAGAGAAGAAGTGGAAAGACAAAGGATGAAGAACAGAAAGTAGAGGAGATGAATGTTTCGAGAGAGACTTAGGTCCTGTTTACACGTATGTAGATATTTTTTTGTAAACGGATATTTTTTTTAATCCATTTATTTTTTTTAAATTGCATTTACAGGTCTCCACTTTGGGGATCTGTTTGATGTGTCTAAAACTCTGTAAACAAGATGACCAAACCGATAAAAAAAAATCTAGATACGTGTAAACAGGGCCTTAAAGAGAAGGAAAAAACAGTCCTTTATTACAATAGCAACAACAGATCACTACAGACTTCCCCACCACACACTCCGGACAGAGGTGAAGAGTAACATCTGGACTTGCGCGCACACACACACACACACACACACACACATACACAGATATGTACAGCACATTTACTGTCAATGCATCCAATATATATATATATATATATATACATACATAGGTGTGTGTGTAAACATAACATAGGCGCAACAAATTCATTCTTTTTCAGTCTCCAAAAGAATATATTCTGAATGGTGACTCTTTGAGATCAGGACACCATCCTGAGATTCAGCGTCAATGCCAGAGCTCTGCGTGGTAAACTCAGTAAATATTATCCACCAAACACTATTTTTGGCAATCATTTCAGGGGCAGTCTGGAGCCCTGTGGTGGGTGTGTAAACAGAGAGCACCAGAGCACAGTGCCAGCAGCAGACGCCTCATCACACCACACACACACACACACTCACATACACATAGACAAACACACACACACACGCACGCAGGTATAACTGTTGCCTCAGACTCAAGATTCAAGCTCACATGACTGAGAAAGGTGAGACATTCCATCTGTGCACGCGTGTATGTGTGTGTGTTTGTCTATGTGTGTGTGTGTGTGTGTGTGTGGCCCCAGGCAGAGCGTGGGTGGCAGACAGAATAAGAGGTGAAGTCAGTGGAGCCGATAAACCACTTCTCATTCCTAGCTTTACCAGCTCAAACGTGTGTGTGTGTGTGTGCATACGTTTGTATTTGTGTATGCTGTGTGTGTGTGTGTGTGTGTGTGTGTTTTTGCACAAGCACTTACTCATCATTCCCATATAAATGAACCGAGGGATTTCTGCTGATATCACTATCAGCTCAGAGTACTGTTGACACGAATGGCTTTGGCGTTCCCCAAAAAAACTTTGCTTTTCCATGCGGAAGGCTGTCTGACGGTTTCCGGCCTCTTTATTCGTTCCTTTTTATCCATTAGCCACTTTATGTGCCGGGGATCCTTCTCATTCCACAGGGACAATAACGTCTTCACTGACAGGCCAATAAGAGCCTTCTAATTTGGAATCTTTACTTAATTCGGTAAGAATTCACAGAGTGGTGTGTCGTATTGCAGCCAGAGATACAGCAAACACTGAGGCATTTAGAAATGTGGATACAGGAGGATGGAAGCAAGGACACAGAAACACTAGAATAAGGAACTAGGGAATGTAGGTTGGGAGGGAGGAGGTGTTGGAACTTAGAACATGTGCATTTTGTAGCAGAACACCGCAGAGTTTGGACAGAGAGGGTTGGAGCGGAGCAGTTAAGAATCTTTGGATTAGAGCAGAGCCGCTTCAGCTTTTAAAATGGCTTCAGCTTTTCATCTGTGTGCCTGTGTGTGTATTTGTGTATATGTGTGTGTGTGTGTGTGTGTATGAGTGTGTAACATATATCAGCTGTAAGCTGTCTCAGTGATACAGAGATCAATGACAGACAGTGTGTGTGAGTGTGTGTGTGTGTGTGTGTGTGTGTGTGTGTGTGTGTGTGTGTGTGTGTGTGTGTGAGAGAGAGAGATAGAGAGAGTGAGAAAGCATGTCACGTGTTGTAACAGAGCCGATGGCAAAAGTGGGGGCTGCTATGCGAGTGAGAGAATGAGAAGATGGAGAGAAGTCTGTGTGTGTGTGTGTGTGTGTGTGCGTGTGCAAGAAAAAAAAAACTATTTATAACTGCAGAATAGATGTTTGATTTCTGTTCATTTGAAGTCAGGCCTAAATGAGGTGTCTTACATAACACAGAACGATGCCGCACATGAGCAAGAATGGGACAGTGAGACAAAGTGGGGGGGGGGGGGGGCGAAAGAGAGAGGGAGATGGAGAGAGAGCAGGGGAGGGGGGAGAAGACAGAGAGAGAGAGAGGGAGAGAAAGAGAGAGAGAGACAGAGAGAGAAAGAGAGCGAGAGAGAGAGATTACCTCTGGAATATCCTCTCTTGCACTGCACTGCAGTTGTTCCAGTGAGGCTTCCATCAGTTCTTACACACACACACACACACACACACACACACACACACACACCACACCACTCTATATTCAGACCGTTCCCTCACCCAGAAACGAAGCTCTGCATTCCTACTGTATCCGTGTGCAAAAGGAGACTCTTCGCTAGCCAGTGCTAAGGTACGTTAAGCTGCTAGTAAACCAGTGGGGTCAAAAATGATAGGGGTCTCATAACTAACAAAGCCATTTCCTACACTAATTAAAATCATTATGAGAAGCCATATCTACAGCACCACTGTCCAGTTAACGCAGGAGGTTATCCGTTTGTGTTTTTTTAGGGGAACGTGTGGCTTTGACCTTGCTCTGCCCTGTCCTTGAAACTCCTTTAAAAACACCCAAATGAACATATTTAGCCACAACATCAACCAGCCTGGCCTCACTCTCCTGTCTCTCAGCTTCTCATTCACTGAGCTACTACTCTGGAATGTCAAGGCCCTTAAGTTTCTAACAACCCACAAGGTGGGACTAGTAAGCAATGAGAGGGGATGACATTGGTTTCCAAATTAAAAGAGGCAGTGGTAGGCCTGCCCACTGGCAGTGCCACCAACAAACATTAAAACAATGCTGTTGGAAGAATGTGTGAATTCATACAACCAAGGGACATTTAGGTTTTTTTTTCCCCCAAAGTTTCCTTATTGTCAATCTATCTTACAATCAGTTTGCAAAGCTTATTCAAAATAAATACTCTTGACAAAATGCCATATCAGTCTACACATTAACAGCCAAACACACTACAAGGCACTGAAATCACAAGTCAGCGTCATTACCAGGATATGACTGCATAACATCTAAAGCAGTACCCAGACTAAAAATACGCCAATTCTTTTGCGTTCTGCTCTCCTGAGTGTATGCACAGACTCACAGATACACATACACACTCAAGCAGAGTGAGAGATAATCTATACAGGATAAGTATATTCCTACACAACTATATCAATATTGTGTTACTGAATTATTCATCTAACTGAATAGTTAAATGTGTGTTTAACCTTTAGGCCATAGTAGTGCCCTACCATACAACAGGCAGCTACATAAAACTGACTCAAATGTAGAGTTGTCATATGGGGATGTTCACTGCAATACCTGGATGCAGCACAACATGTCAGCAATACTGAGCATAGAGGAAAAAAATCTATGAATCAATATACGTGCACACAGTATCACACTTAGTGCTGTGGCACATTAAGCTATGCATTTGGTCTCCCTTCCATAACACACACACACACACACACACACACACACACACACACACACACACACACACACACACACACACACACTAGTTCCTGGGTGTATGTAAGGAAAACGAATCTGGTCTAAACCCTTCTGCTTTCAGAGCAAATTAATAAAACATCACAGAGCCCCAAAGCCTTGCTGCTTAGTCAGCAAAACATGCCAACAGGCCATCCTTCAACAGCACTTCAAACCCACACAAACACACACACAAAGTGAGAGCAACATACATAGTAGCAAATGAAAACTCAGAGGTTCTTAGATAAAAGCTTCTTACACATCATTTAGAACAGAGCAATCCAATGCCCCATCTGCTTTACAATTAAGTTGATATTTTAAGCTCTTTTTCTGTCTTACACACACGCACACACATCTCGCATCTCATCCGCATTTGAAACTAGCACAATCAGAAAAGGCCATCCCACTAATTCATGTTTTATGAAGTGCTTATAAATATGGAATAGCCACCTATAAATATGGAGTAGCCGCTTATAAATATGCAACAGCCACGTCACTGCAGCACTTCTACACTCATCACAGCTTATATTTGGCCTCCTCCAATCCACCCCTCCACTCCTGTGTCCATATCACTTGATCTCCCAAAATCCATTTCATTCCTCCACCATAACAGAAGGGAGGAGGGGAGGGGAAGTGAGATGGTCACGTGACCTTTGCTGAGGTATTCTCACAGTACGACATTTTTCCAGCCAGAAGTCTAAATGTCTTTCCTTTGATAACATGCCCTTACCACTAGGACACAAACATCAGGATTTTGACACACATGCACACATACATACATACATACACACACACATAAACACATACACACACATCGGGTATCTTAAGTGGGAATTCTCTGTGGTCCAGGATCTAGTGAAGGACTGGGGGCGCAGATAAATGATGACTGTGTGTGTGTGTGTGTGTGTGTGTGTGTGCGTGTGTGTTGGGGAGGGGGCCACCTATCCATCTGGGCCTGACAGGCAGGCCTTAACCTGTATGGGGGTGCATTTGAGGAAGAGCAGAGAGAAAGAAGTAAAAAGAAGGGTAAAAAAGGGAGTGAGGAAGAGAAAAAGAAGTGGAAATGGCAGAGGTGGAGATTTAGATTTATGGAGGCACAGTCTTGGAGGCCACATGCAGACACACACACACACACACACACGCACACACACACACAAACACACATACACCATATCAAGTAACACACACAATTCCCTGGTGGGCAGTAAATGTCTTCACTTTGATGACTTGCTATTACCATAAAGAGCACACAACACACATACACACATGTACACACACACATGCACACTTACAAACACACACACACAAAGAGATTGTGTGTGAAAGAGAGAGAGAGAGAAACAAACATACACACACACATCCACATCCACAACACAAATTCACTGTTGCTGTCACACTGTTGACAGCCCATGTCTCACATACTATGCTTACACCATGTGTTATGTGTTACAAACACACCCCAAGCACACAATACATGTATGTATACTGTACAAATGTACTATCAATGTATGTACATATATAGATATACTACCAATGTCTGTATGTATGTGTCTATACTGTGTATAGATGTATGTTTGCATATTGAATGTACTACAGATGTATGTATGTGTGTATGTAAGTATATTATAGGTATATATGCATGTATACTGTACATATGTACTACTAATGTATGTATATATGTATGTATGTATGTATGTATGTATGTATATGAGCATATATGTTGTACAGATGTACTACCAATGCATGTATGTGTGTACTACTGCCACACACAGAACTGAGGAGCACACCATCTGTACTACAGATTACAGGAAAAAAAAAAACTAAAGCAACATCCAACAGCCTGTGCAGGTCAACGCTCAGATTACAATCTATTTTTTTGCCTAATCCCAGTGCTCTGATACATACTTTTTTTGATCCGCACAAACAGCGGAACTGAAGGGTAAATCCTTGTGATAGTTGTTGTATAGGAATATCTCAGTGATTATTGTGAAATCTCTCCAAATTCTCCAGGTTCAGTGAAGGAATGTGTATTTGCCTGTACACACACACACACACACACACACACACACACCTCCATCCATAACCGTTAACCCTCATTCATCTACACTCAGGGACATACCCATATTACTGTGTAGTGTCAATACACCCAGCCTACACAAAAAAGGGAATCAGTGTATTTCATGTTAAGTTTTGAGGATATACATACTTATCATACAAACAGCTGGCCATAAACTAACAATCAACCCTATGTAACTCCATCACATTTTTCAACTCTATCCAAGTTCAATCCAGGTCAAAGTGCTTTATTGGCATGACAAGTTGGACCCAAACCATAGAAAAATCAAGGAATAGATAGAGTACTCTTTTTTAACAGAAAGATTAGAACAGTAGATTTAGAAATCAATTCACGGGATAGTATGGGATGCACCATGCATATTACAAAGAAAAAAATCTTATGCTGCGAAAACAGCTGTTTTGACGCAAACTGGTGATTTGGAAATATTGTGTGTTCTGTATAACAGACAGTATTTGTTACTGAGCTGTTGACTTTCAATATCCGCTGGCTCAGAGGAGTATTTGCTGGGATTGGTTCCTAGGTTTTAATGCCTCAAACTGGAGTGAATTTATGAGACTATAGATGCATCTGGACTTTCAGGGTCTTCACTCTGTCCCTCACACACACACACACACACACACTCACAAGAGTTAGTGGTGGCTTTCCATCTTAGCAGGGTTAATGTGACCATATAAACATCCGGGAACTCCACCCTTCCGTCCCTCCCCCTCTGACCACCAGAAGCAGGAGCAGGAGGAGGTGGAGAGGTGGAGAGGATGTGGTGTGATGAACATGAATCAGCCCCATCTCACCTCCACACCACACCACACCACAAACATGAGGAGCCTATAGCACTGGGGAAGCACTGAGGGTAGCAAAGACATAAAACTGTGCATGGAGAGAGAGAGAGAGAGAGAGAGAGAGAGAAAGAAATGGATTGAGGGGGAAAGAGAGGGGAGGATAGAGAAAGAGCACTACAGAAAAAAAGTCCCTGTAAGCAGATATGCCCTACTTAGACTTTTCACTCTCTGGACAACTGCAGAAAGCCCAGCTTCTTCGGGTGCAGCTTTATATGTGTATGTGTATATGTATGTGTGTATGTGTGTGTGTGTGTGTGTGTGTGTGTGTGTGTGTGCATCTGTGTGTATGAGCCTTTTGCAGTTCCTAAATATAGCTGGTAGTAATATGTTGTCCCCAGCAACATTTTTCCCATTAAAAGTCAGCTTGTGGTAATTAGTCTGATACTTTTTATCATAACCTCTCCTAGTTTGTGTGTGTGTGTGTGTGTGTGCGCGTGTGTGTGTACATTTATGCACAAGTAGTCCTTTACATGTCCACTGATTGTCCACCCACCTCTGTTCTCAGGTACTCCCTAGTGTCTCCACCGCCCTGTTCCTGGCCTGTCCCTCAGAGCATACTGTTATCTCTCTCTCTCTCTCTTTCCCTCTGTCCCTCTTTCTCTCTCTCTGCTGGGCTAACACCAAGCAGTGACTTTCGCTCACCTTGAGGGGACTCCTGCACTTCAGTATTTACGGAGCCAATTGGATTTGGGGGGCCCACTGATAGAGTGTGCCGTGGGAAACTGGTGTCACCGAGAGAGACTCCAGCCATCCCTCAGTGCAAGCAGCATCCACAAGGTGAAGGAAGGAAACAAAAGGAAACAAAAGGAACCTTCCCTAGAAGCCAGTGCTTATTGGCATTCCGCTGGTGCTCCAAAACCTGCACACCAGAAATCCACAGCACCAGTAACAAGGGACAGCTCCTGCTGCTTGATCACTCTTTTTTACACCAAACGTGACTTTACTGACCTATTATAATCATTATGAGTATGAGATAATCATTAAATTAGCCAATTAGCATTATTAGAATATATAGAATTATATGTATACAATTTGAAGGGTTAAAGTTATTGGGGTGTAGATTGTTAGGCATTTGTGGGATTAAGGCTTTAGGTGGGCACACACCCTGTATGCAGTTAGACTCCGTACCCACTAGTGCACCTCTCCAAGTGCTGCCTCCCCTTCCCTCTCCTCTCGTCTCCTCTCCCCCTCTCTCTCGCAGGCAGAAGGTGTCAATCGCAGCGATGGTGACGAGAGCGCTCTGTGATTTATGTCTGGATGACAGGAGCTAAAGAGATGACTTCCAGCGGGGGAGGTGGGTGGGTGGGTGGGTGGTGGTGGTGGGGGGTGGGGAGGGTAGGAGAGGAGAACACGGGCCTCCGGCTGCTGGTGAAGTTTAATTATTCACATGCAGCCTGGGGAGCACACTATGGCGCTCGGCAACAGCGAGTTTGGCGCACACACACATACACACACACACCCGTCTGTCTCCACAACCATTAATGGCTTACCAAACTGTGGTCATACACTGCATGCCATATTTAAATTAACAGGAATAAGCTAAAGGCCAATAAGCTAAAGGTGAAATTCCACTACTAGCTGTTAAAAGCTAGCCTATATTCACACTTCGAGTTAGTCTTACCATTATATATTTACGGTCTAGACATCTCCTAAGTCATGCATAGGCAAGTACCTGCCTCTAAATGTTCTGATGCATGCAATGAGCAAGTAACTGGTGTTGTAGGAGCCATTTTCATTAGTAATATTTCACACAAATGTCTGTGAAAAGCTCCAGGAGGATCTGTCAGAGTTCCATTCTGTGTCTCATAGCCATGTAACATATCCCCGAACATATCCCCGAACACACACTCTCTGTCACACACACACACACACACACACACACACAGCACAATGGCAACAGACATAAAGTAAAAATATACTGTAAAGTAAACTGACTCACTGTAAAGTCAAGCTTAAATTGATCCATAAAAATGATCTGTCCTTCAGATTAAAAAGGAAGGCACCACACATACAGTACGTGTGCTTAAATACACTCACACACACTATCTCTCTCACACACACACACACACACACACAGACATCATGAAAACACAAGCAAGCCTGTGCATAGTGGTGCAGTGTGGACGCATGGCCGTGAGCCTGCACCATGAGCTGCTCATCTGCATAGAGAGATGGAGGCCCAGTGCACTGGCTGGCTGAGAGATAGAGATCATGGGCAGATTACTGCTGCTTCTGGATTAAGGGCTTCAGAGGCACACTCAACACACACATACACAATGCTTGCTCAAACCATTACCAGCCATTACCAGCATCGCCTCACACTTCAGATCTACACACCAATCATGGTCCTGTGGATGTGAGTTTGTGTGAGTTTGTGCGTGTGTGTGTGTGTGTGTTTGTGTGTGCGCGTGCACGCCTGCATATAGATGCCAGCCCAGCACAGATGGATGATACGAGACAAGCCTCCACGTCTTGGTTAGGCGATCATCAGACATTATGGCTAAAGCCTCCAAACTGTTCAAATCGTTTGTCAGTCACAGAACAGCTAGTGGGCTTAGTACCACTGACAAGGAAGGGGACCTACACACGAGTCTCACAACATGGCCTCCGGGCACGGAACCCTTTCAAGAGGAGAGGAGAGGAGGGGAGGGGGGGGAGGAGAGGAGAGGGGAGGAGAGGAGAGGCTGGGGGAAAGCGGTGGTCACTGTGAGGTGACCCTAGTAAAGGCATTTCTTAGCATGTTAGCTATGGCTGCCAACACACTGAATGTAGATCATGTGTTTACTTATCAACGCTGCAGATATCTCTTCAACACAGCCTCACTTGTGAATCCATCACTGAAACACACACACACACACACACATACACACACATACACACATGCACACATATAAGCTGACCTTGATTAGTGCATTTGCACACTAGCCATGGCTAGCGATCACATGTTCAACCATTTCTATCACATTAAGCCTACTAGTCTACACCTCCCTCTTTCTTTCTCACACACAAATCAGTGGACTAAAGACACAAATGTGTAGAGCAGGGAAAAAAAAACTCCACTAAGGGGTTTCCAGTGTTGAAAGCTTCCATGATTGGTGCAGTGCATGGATGATGAGCACTCCCTCTCAGCGCTGTTAAGAAGTCTGGATGAATGGGAATCACACTAATGGAGCAGGGCCTACATTGGAGGCTTAATGGTGTGTGTGTGTGTGTGTGTGTGTGTCCACAACACAGTGCCATGATAGTCCTGCACAGGGAATACTTTTAGCCCACAGCCATGCATGCAGAAAACCTCCCCCCCCTACCCCCAACACACACACACATACACACACACTTTTTTCCCTCTCGCTTGTTTGCTAAAGATAACAGTCCTTCATATGTCTCCCCATTATTCTTTGCAATTCTTTCAGTATGTGTAATGAATGGGAAAGCTATCAGGCACCACACACTTTTTTCACCCTCTCTCTATTTCTTCCTTTCATTCTCTCTCTCTCTCTCTCTCTCTCTTTCTTTCTCTGTCTCGGCATGTGAGATTGCAGCTAGGGGCAGATCCAACACGAGGCCTGAGTTTCTCTAACGGAGCTCACCACGGATCACGGCTCGCCGCGCTCTAAAAATACAAGAAGTGCAGCCACAGCCATGGCCGCTACCGCCACTGGTGCTGGAGGGGGACCCCCCCCCCCCACGGCAGCGCTCTAAGGAGACATTCCACTTTTATGAATGGGCAACCCAGTGTGTCAGAAGTGTTTGCCCTCTGGGCTCACACACCCCAATGCTGCCTGAAGAGAAAACATATGGTGAGAGAGAGGAAAGAGAGAGGAGGAAAGGTAGGCAAAGAAAGGAAGGGAGGGAGAGAGAAGTGGGAGGGAGAGGGGTAGGGGGGTGGGTGGAGAAAAGAGAGGGCACACTGGTGCTTCTTGGGCCTTGAAATGCATCACAGGGTTGGGGTGTATGGACACATTTGGATGTGCGAGTGTGTTTTGGATTGAGTGTGAGTGTGTATGTGTGTGTGTGTGTGTATGTGTGTGTGGAGACGGGTTAAGAGTTTAAGAGACAGATTAGTATTCATGTCAGGTCAGGGTGAGAATATGAGCACATAGCATTACATCCTTACAATTTTTTGTGCATTATACTACTTAAGCTACTAATGTGGCTTCACCTGCTATGACTAGGTGCAATATACTGCTGGAATTTCTTCCCATGATGGGAAATTGTCAATCTGTAATGCATATCATGCCATTAGCATGTGTTGTGAGGCAGGAAGCTCACATGTACAATGAGAATAAGCAAGAAAGAATCCGGAGCTCAAACTGCAGACAAGGAAGAAGAGCTCATCAAGTTTAAAATCTGATAGATCTGCTTGCCTGCTTGGCTCTCAAGGCTGTAAGCCATGAAAACAGTGGCGAATATTGCTTTCATATCATCTTTTATATGGTCACTGCCAAAAAGACCATGGAAAATTGTGATAGAGTTTATACTACATATAACAAACCTGAATCGTTTAGTCTCTGTTCCGTCTCTATTTGCTCATGTTCAACTGCCCACCCCACACGCGCAATCCCCCCCCCCCAGTTGTTTTGTACATAATCGCTGTGCGATCGCGGCCATGATTGATCTCCAAGCGCAGCCCGGCTACTTACTCCTGGAACTATCTTTCATTAAGTCATATCAGTCCGCAACTGTTGACTTAAGATTTGGAGCACACTTTGGCAGGCACCCACGTCTTTCAGTGACATGGCCCTTTCTCCCGATTCCTGAAAGTCTGGCAGCGAGGTTCGTAATCTCATTACTCACTGTGTCCAGCATGGCCTGAGAGGGCTTTATGGCTTCTGCTTAAAATGTGATCGTAGAGAAAAAGAGAGAGAGAGAGCGAAAGAGAGATTGAGAGAGAGAGGCAAGACAAACGTGACCTGTGCCGTCAATACCAAGGACTGCCGGGAAACACTTAGAACTACAATTTTGAGGAAGTAGCATTTAAGGGCAATAAGAACTACCTTTACGCAAGCATACTGGAGGTAGAGCAGTGATGGCAAAACAGGCAAACCAGCTTGCAGCTATCGGGGTGACCGCTGGGGCAGGAGGTAAGGCTCATCACTGAGCGTCAGGATTGCAAGACCATGACCTCTAAGACACACCATTAATCTGGACCATCACTTGGACTCTTCCTCCAGTGGCCTATTGGTCTTGGGTCACTAGAGCTTCACTTCTAGCCTAGACACTACTACAACGACCACAACAGGCGAACTTTCCTTTCGAAGGTACTTTGGCTGCCAAAGGGGAGAGTGTGTAGTCAGGATGGTCCCTTCCCACAGTCTCCTAACTTCAGAGCCTCAGACCACGCTTTTATTGCAGTCAGGAAGATACAGTTGCACAATCAACCAGTCACTTAACCAGTCCTCTTGAGTATTTTTCCATCAAACATTGTATTTGAATAACATACATTGGTTATATGGTTACACATAATGATAACTCCATTCATTTCCAACAGCCATTTTACAAACCAATCAGTTTATGACACAGGCCACCTCTGTGGCCAATGATGGTTATACTTACAAATTAACGGGAGTTGGAATGATGATTTTAAACATGGTGTGCAAGTTATACCAAGGTGATAGGCCTATTTGCCAATAATTCTTGGTACCTGTTCTTTTATGCAGTGTAGGGCTGTCGGGGGTTGTTGATAAACCTGGCAAAAGGCAATATGGAAGTGTATGCTACAATCTGAGCACCACTACAGAGACAATTAGCATGGCATGAGCCAGAACAAGACCACGCTGAGGCCTACCTTTCCTTGACATCCCATGAGTATAGTGTCCCATTTGAAACACTAATGGCTGTGGCATACCAGGATACAACACAGGTATGTAGAAATACAAATTTACCAATGCTGTTGGGGTATTAAAGCTTCCTCTCAGCCAACAATTTAAATAAGATTCCCTCTATAAGGCATAACTAACATTCGAGATTCAGAAATATGGCAACCCTGCAGTTCACACACACACACACACACACACACACACTCCCACACATAAACATTCAACGATCTACATTTCTTAGGGCACAGGGTTCCACTTCCCCATCAGGAGGCGATACAATGAAAGCAGAGCAGAGGGAGAGCATGGTGACAGGCAGGTACCTGACTTTAATTTGTTCTTTCAAGCGCTCCAGCTGTACTGCAAAAGGAGAAGGAGCAAAAGAGAGCAGAGTGTGTGTGTGTGTGTGTGTGTGTGTGTGTGTGTGTGTGTGTGCGTCTGTGTGTGTGTGTGTGTGTGTGTGTGTGTCTGTGTGTGTCTGTGTGTGTGTGTGTGTGTGTGTGTGTGTGTAGAAAGCGTAGCTGCGGCTGGATGTGATCAGCACTTTGAACAGCACTGAGACAGACTCTGACAGGCTGGCAAGACACACACACACACACACACACAAGCAGGCTGGCAAGGACCCTGAAGGAGCCTTTGATGCTGGTGTCTTTGAATAGGGATGTTGAGAGCGGCAAGAGAGAAAGGCAGGGAGTTTTTTCTCACCCCCACCCCTTAATTCTCCTACTAAATATCAAGATAATTTTGTTTGCCAATTCACTTTAGATGTATGCTTTAATTGGTGCAAAATTTGATAAGTGAATTATAAATAAGACCTCCCACATCACATGATCACCACCCAAATGCACATATGGTTGAGCCTCAGATGTAAATCAGGAACTATGAACACCACAAATAGGGACACATGTATGCACACACACACACACACATACATGCACATGCACAGGCACACACACACACACACACACCACTGACTTCACACCTGATACCTGAGCACAGGCCACTATGCCACCATGCCTCTGAAACACCCACTGAGTCATTTCCACTGATGGAAAAAGATGCCAGCTCAATGGTCATTTAGAGAGCAATTCCAATCTCCACACCAAATGTAAGCACTGCACAGTTAATATATGATCCATTTTTAGGTTAAAAATAGCAACAGAATATGAACTGTACCTAGTGGCAAAAATACTAAGCTCTGTGTTGTCCAGAAATGTCCTGAAGTTAGCATGGAAACTAAAATTTTACATTCCAATATCGAGAAAGGCACACTCCCCTGCCTCACCACACAACCACCTCAGTGTGATCTGACTTCAGCCGGTCACAGCAGACTTGTTCTTTCTCCCCTCCTCTCATTTTATGTGTAGCTTTGGGGTCTCCAAAAACTGATAATTATGATGATGATGATAATGGTGATGATGAAGATGACTAATAGCATCAAACAGCATAACATACATAAATTTCACACAACATAAATTTCACTGCTGGCTCTTTCTCCTAGCCCTTAATAACAACTCAGTGTACGATTGTATGGTGATGTAATTTTTTTACATTAACAATCTACTAACCTAGTCAATCCACACACGGTGAAGACAGAGTCCGCTTTTTCTCCTCAGACTGATGGAGCTTCACACTGCATTTGACAATTCATACTTTTCTCTCTCCGTGTTTTCTCAGCCTGACTGTTTGGAGTTCCGCCCCCACAGTTCTGACCAGCATTTGAATGAGCGTCTGCAGTTTAGTTCCGAGGTCACTCTTGTGTGGATACCCTGCCACTTTAAGTGTAACAAAAAATAAGGGCTGGGCTGACAGTCTCTTTCATGTTGTGATCAAAAAAACACCACACACACGCACAATATTTGTTTGGGTCTAATTCAATTGCAGTGATTCACCTGTAAATCTGTTGTGGACAACTAACAGAGAGAAATTTGAGAACTGAGATGCAGCCTGGCTCTTAGCTGTTGGCAAGCAACGATGTATTGGGCATGAGAGGGCAAAATGAGAGATTGCCCAACAGTAAGGTTGCCCACACCTATCAAGATAATTCATCAAAGACGCCTTTTTAGAACTAATGCCAACATTTCTCCCTTAAACCAAAGCCAGAGGCAGCACGGCACATGCTGGTGGTCAACTGTAAAGGCAATGATTCCATATTCGCATAAATAACGTTTGTCATGTCTGTCTAGTTGCCCGAATGCACATGCCTAATCGCTTAATTATTTCGCTCTCAGATTCATGACGCTGTCCATTTTTACCTTTTTACCTTCATTTTACTCCTCCTTTCTCCTACTCGCGCCAACTATGCACCACGAACACACGCGCGCATACACACACAATCACACACGCACACGCGCACACACACACATACTCAAACGCACTGGCGCGCGTGAACGCGCAAACAGCAGCTGCTACCACGAAATGTCAGTACACAGCGGAGGAACCGTGCTAACCGATCAAACAGACGCGGAAAGGGAGGGGAGGGGAGTGGAGTGGAGTGGGGGCTCGTTGGTGTGACTAACAGCAACATCAGCTGATGTCTTCATATTAAAGGGCTGTATTCGGTGTCCGCGGGAATCCCATCAAACCTCTCGCTCTCCCTTTCAAAGCTAAGGGGAGTCACCACTTCAGTAGGCTGCACGTGAGAGCAAGCAGCATCGAACGGCAACAGCTGAACGTGGTTCAGTACCACAAGCCAGTGGACAGCAGCCTGCCTGCAACCTCATCGCGTAGAGAGGTGTGTGTGTGTGTGTGTGTGTGTGTGTGTGTCTTTGGGAGCGTGAGCCTCAGTCCCTAATGTGATAGTGGGGGAGGGGGTTCCCAGGTAGGCTACATATCTATTTAGGAAAAATTCTCGTTGGCAAGAGGGGCATCAGACGGATAAATATCCAGAAATCATGTAATAGTAAGAAACTCCAAAGCGGCATAAAAATGTGATTGTTCTGTAAAATGCCGAGCGTCCAAGCAAAGACAACAAAATACAACCATGTCACGACTTGCCGTCAGTATCTTGTGAAAATACTACTCAGAAGCAATTTTCATAGGTTGTCAGACGGCAGAAGGTAGAGGCAGCTTATCTGCTCGGTCTCAACGAGGCAGTGGACTCGAGGTGGCAAACACTGGCTTCCACATATGCAGCTAACAGCAGCAACAATACAGCTCTAGTGGCCATGCATGCAACCAAATTAACCTACGAAGCGAAGAATCATAGAAAAATGTAGCACGACTGAAATGAAACAGCGTAGCCGACTGCAGATGACACTGATCAATTTCTAACCACCTTGTGCTCCAAGGCGACATTTTTACATTCGACTACAAATGCAACCAAGAAATAGCGTCTTCCGTGTGCTGATTAACCTGTGTGCAAATAGAAGGCTATACTAACAATTCATTTAGGTGGCAGAAGGACATTCCATGAGACTCTAATCAGGGTTTCTATTGCTAAGGTTAGCGGTTCGATGTGCGTACAATGTATGAATTATTCATTATACAAAACTGTTTTCCTGACAGCGAGAAATGAAATATGCAACGGACCACAGATATATCTAACGCACCTGGACGCTATACCAGGAGCGTGCGAAAAAAAATATTACCGAAAGAAAAGATGATACGAGGAGGTTTGTAGCCTACAAACGTCGCCCGAATTGAGTCGAGGAACGCGGCTGTGGTACAAGCCTGCTGTCTGTCAGGCATAACGCTAGCGAGTAGAAGAAACAGCTGGGTTGACAGTTCAAACCAGAGCGACAACACACCATAATGACAAACGACGCAAACTGCAAAGGGGGGTTAAATAATGATAATAAGTACCAGTTTTAGTAATTTGGAACTTACCTGTAAGAATTCCGACTCGAATTTGGTGGTCGTGGTTTGTTAAAATCATTCCGTCCGACGCCATGTTTAGCTATGCCGTCTCCCGCACTGAAATCGGAGCGCAGAGCACATCGAACTTAAGGGGAGGGAGACAACCGGGAGGACAGCGCCAGGCTAGAGAAGCCGAACAGTGAGCAAGCAAATTCACACTCAGAGGTTACTACATGCCACTGAGCAATAACCGCGTATTGGCATGCCTAGTATAACAGCTTCATTAAGAATTAATTACTCTGAAATGGCATGACTTGCGTCTCAGTTGCGTTTTGAGTGTGTGTGTGTGTGTGTGTATTAGTGGATGTTGCTACCAATAGGTAGCCAGTTTTCACAGTAGGAAAGCCAAGTTTAAACATTTACAAATTCAAACCTCAGACAAGAAGAGTGGGGAGGTGTCTTTTTATATCGACAGAATATGTGCGTTTGCCTAAATAGTGCACTCACTTTAAGTTGTTTTTCTAATGATGGCTCTTTTTAGTAAAATTAGCACAATTACACACATTAGCGTAAACACATTTTCTCAATATAGCACAACAAAAAAGTTCTAGCAATGGTACATCCAAGGTTGCATGCAGTATGTAGTACAGCAGTATGCCTAAGGAGTGTAATTTCTCCTTTAGATGTGGATGTACTGCTGAATCCTGCCCTGATGAGGTCGCCTTCCTGTGTTGGGCCATACATCTGGGAAGTGGTTGCTTAGTTTCTCCAATATACAGATCTGGACACTCCTCCCTGCATTGTACTGCTTTAACTACATTGTTGAGGTTGTGTCTTGGGGTTTTGTCTCTGTCTGAGGGTGTTACCAGGTTTGAAGTAGACTGGGATGTTGTCCTTGCTGAAGATTATCCTTAGTTTCTCAGATTATCCAGATATGTAGGTGACCACCATGTGATTTCTTCTGCTGTCTTTCTTGGCGTTGGTGTTTTGGGTGTTTTTTCTTGTCTCTGTCCTGTCTTGATGAATGCCCAGTTGGGGTAGCCACAAGTTCTTAGAGCCTGTTTGATGTGTGTATGTTCAAAGAGTGGGTATTGTTCAGTGTGTGTGGGTTTCCTGTAGATGTCTATGACAAGGCCTCCATCATTCTCAACAAGTACTTCCCAATCCAGAAATGGTAGTTTTCTGTCTTTGGTGTCCTCCCTGGTGAACTTGATGTAGCTGTTGACTGAGTTTACGTGTTTAGTGAAGGCCTTTACTTCCATGGTTGGCTCCCCCCCTCCAATCAGGGGGTGACACAGCTATGCTTCTGTCTATAAAAATCCCCGCCATACTTGAAGTAGTGCAAATCTGGCCTGAGATGAGAGTGATTCTAGTGTACTCAATTGGTCCTTTTGTGGTCTGAGATAAGAGCGATTCTAGTGTACTCAATTGGTCCTTTTGTGGTCTGTTTCTAACTGTGTCCACTCCTTCTGTTAGTATGCAGGTGAAAAAGAGATATGATGTCATAAGATATCATGGTTTCATGGTTTCATCTGGGCCCAGTTTCAGTTTTCTGATCTTGTTGGTAAAGTCCATGGAATTCTTGATGTGATGGGGGGTGTTTCCTACCAGAGGTGCCAGAATTATTGCAAGGAGTTTGGCAATGTTGTAAGTGACAGAGCTGATTTTGCTCACAATAGGTCTGGGGGGGACCCTTCCTTGTGGATCTTTGGGAGACCTTATATACATGGTTGCCTCCTCTGGGTAGAGTCGATAGTAGGTACGTTTGTCAAATGCTTCTGCATTCTTCAAAGCTTGTAAAGCTAGTCAATGACCTTTTTCTTGTAGCTGTTGGTTGAGTCTCTCCGTAGTCTCTCATAGGTGCTAGTGTCACTGAGTAAGGTATTCACCTTTAAGGTATTCATCTTGAAGTGAATACCTTACCTGTCTGCTGGCAGTATGGTGATGTTTTTGTCCTTGCTTAGAGATTCAAGTGCTCTGTTGTATGCAAGTCCAGTTGCATACAACTTATCGCTTTGACTACCATTACCTGGGTGAATGAGAATCTGCACAAACATATTCAGTTATAGTCATTTTTTGTAGTTCATTTACAAGGCTTTTGGCCTTTTCAGTTTTGACTCTTGCCTATATCTGGATTTTAGGTTGCTGATAGTGACAAACTCATCTTGAAACAGCCACATACTAAACAGCACCTTTTCTGAGTATCCTAATCTATTTCTAGTTAACAAATTTGAAATTGCTGTGCAGGTCCACCCAAAGACTATCCCATTTGAGCCAATCATAATCACCAAAAATCTGATTCAGTATGAGTGAGAACCCCCTCCCCTTGGACTTTGGCATATCACTGAATAACCGCCAGTGAGAGTAAAGCAGAATTCTCCTTGCACTACAGGGCCTGGAGACAGGACAGGATTGTTTCCAGTCTAAACAGTAACTCCTGGCACTATGCAGTGGAAAAAACACTGAGGCTACAAGGGTGTGAGAATACATCCACCTTTCATTTGGGCTGCTACTTTAGATCGTCTGTCATTTCTGGAAAGAAAAAGATACAGTTGAGTTAAAAAATGCAAAAGCACATCATGAAAGATTCAAGCTTGACAAGAAAGACAGTCTTTTAGATTTCCCCTTCTGCCTCTCCCTCTGCCACCTTGTCCCATACGCAGACTCAGATGTAGGGGGTTAGCCCTCATCATGAAGTGGGTTCGTTCAGTCGCTGTAACAAAACAAGACACTTTTTCAGATAAGTGTGGTTACGTGTAATTATGTATAGGGTTCTTCAGCAGCAATGTGTTTTTAAGCAGCACTTTGGTTCAAGTTCAGGTCTTGATAGACCTACTCTTATTTATTGTAGAAATTGCAGTTCACATTACTTGGTTGAAACCAGACAAACATGCTGGCAGACTTGAACTTACTCTGCAGGTCTGATTGGACACCTTAACAATGAAGAACTTATTTGGCATTGGACAGGCTTCAAATGATGACATATACAATTAGCAGCTACTGAAAATAGCAATTGGCAACTACTGGCTTAACTGATGTATCATGGCTAAAGATCATGAATGCATTTTTTTTAGAAATGAGTGAATGCATGCATTGAAAACTTTTGTTTTGCTATATTTCTAGTTAAAAAATTTGATAATGAACCAATTGAAGTGTAATTTCACAGACGGCTGACAAGTGAGCCAAACATTTAGAGACCCATTATCAACATTTTAAAAGCTTTAGCATTGTTATGCTCGGTATAGAAGTCATGTTTAATCATTAACTCTTGGAAGACCAACAGGCCAAACTCCAAAGGTGAGTTATACATAGTGAATGTGTACATAGTGTTCTTTGCTGTAGTAACCTTTCTAGAGGCATTAGAGGAACCAGTCTTGTACACAAATGAAGGTACTGTAAGTCTAGAGATAAAGAAGAGGTAATTCTGATTAAGTAATTCTATTAAATAAGATTCAAGCATAACATTTAAAGGTAATTATAGTCTGTAGAACCAGTATGTTCTATCAAGATACAGACATTTTAAAGTAGCAGGGATTGAGAAATGTTTTGTACAGTAAATATTCAGAAACATTATTTTTTCATTTGTTCCAATGATCCAAGGTCATATTCTTTTTAAAATAATGCACGGTGTCCAAATATAATTCCATTTGAGATGAGTAAGTCATGCTTATTTTTTTCCAAATGTTAAATAGGAAATACCAGTAGGGTTAAAAAATATGTTTTTCTAACCTGAAATGAATCTGATCTATTTGTTCAGAGATATTGTTTCTGAGCATTAAGAATGATTATATTATATTTATATTTAAGTTATTATTAATTATATTTGATCATTATATAATCATTATATAATGACATTGAATGACGACTTTACGCATGTATTCAGAAGCAAACTACCTTTTACCTTCCACACGGGGACTACATAAATGAAGGAAGAATGAGCTAGAGTATATGCTGAATCAAACTGAGTTGAGACTTTATCAGCAATATAGGTTTTCTCACATGTAACAAAGTTTCCACATAAATCTTGCAATATATGTACATGTAAATATCAGTGATGTGCCACATTTTCTTTTAAAAATTGTGTTTGTTTGTATTTTTATTTCATAATTAAACATTATAAGGGATAAAATAACATGAAAAGGAAATAAAATACCTTATGTTTCATTTGAAGCTTAGATCACATTTTACTCCTTTGTTGCACCCTCTCCACATATGTGGACTGTAAAATGACAAAATGAGATTTCACAAAAATTTTAAATGGATATCAACTTTAGGTAATTTTTTATTAAGAAAAGCAATATATAAAAATCCTGAAGATTTAATTCATAATTTGTGCATGAAAGGGTTAAATCAAAGCTTAAAGTAGTCATGTAGAGGGTAACCTAACAGCCTAGGTAAGGTTAAATGTTGAATAGTAAATCTAAGGCCTCCCACCTCACAGCATCCTTTTGTAGGACCAGGCAGATGACTAAGCATCCAAGAGATCTGGAGAACACCTGCATGTGCAACACTTTATGGAATAAACTTATTGGAGAAGAATAATTCAAAATAACAAATAACGCTGTCATCCATTCCTGGTTTTGTGGTTTGTTCTTTTAACTGTTTTTAACCCCCGGTCTCTGGGGAGAACTGTGTAGCTGAACATCGGTTGACTTGTTGATTCTACAAAAGCTACTTTTGAAGTATAGTCAGTTATTACCTGACATCCAAACATCACAAACATCACACCTCCTTGGATGATATTAGAGGTCATTAAGATTTAGAGAAGACGAGTAGGATATCTGGAAGCCTGATGTCTTATACCTCAAAATTCAGAGTGAATTCTCTCAGTAAGTATGCCAGAAGAAGAGTAATGTTAAAATGTACTTGTCCCTTCTGTCCAAAAATGAGTGCACATTCTCTTGATATAGAATGGCATGTCCCATGCCCAAATTGTGTTTGGTAAGTACAGCATAAGGCCTATAAAATCAGAAACAGTGTATCAGTCAAGGCCAAGGACATGGTCCTGGCCAATGGAGCCACAATGTCTATTCCTTTATAAACAACATGGAGGAAGTTGAAGTTGTAGCTAAAGCCTCTAAAGTTCCTTTGTATCAACTCAAACAAATGAGTTGTATACAACACGCTGATACAGTCTGAATCTTGGGAGGTCTGGCTTGTTGTCTAAGGAAGGAGCCACTGTTATGGGACAGCATAATTATACTCTAGTGGGATTGAATGGCAAAGAAATTCAGAACAACTGAAATACTGTATAAATATTTGGGAGTGGTTAAATAAAGGAAGACATGGGGATGACATTCATTACTTTGTTGGGTCAGCGCTCCCTCAAAACTTGTCCTAATATTTGCCATAAGCTAAATACATAAATATTTTGATACATCCATATCTCTGCAAAATTACTTTACTATGATAACAAATAAATACAACATGTAGTGTCCAGTTCTGTGATGTACAGTATACTCTGACCCTCATGACTAAGAAGGAGCATCCTGATAAGTTTTGAATGAATCGATGTGTGGTGGAAAGAAGTAGTTCTGCAGACGAGCCTGTGTTAGCTATCAAAACGTGTAAACTGTGAGCAAAACTACATAGAGCAGACATGACAACAGTGGTATAAGCAGGATAATAAGTGACACGACGTGTGTATATGTCTGGGACTTATTACCACCTTGAACGTGCAATGTTCATAGATATACGCACACTGTGTCGTTCATTATCCCTTGCTTAATGCATTACATTTCTCAGGGCTTGATGGCTGCTGTCAATATCTTGCTGAAAATATCGCCATGAAAAATTGTAGAGTAGCCTAGCCTACAGCTATCACAACCTGTTTCCCTCATGTAAACTAGTCAGCACTAGCCACTAGCTTTGTTAGGATGAAGCCAGATTCAACGTGGTCTCTTTTATTTCAGCGACTAGTAGGCCTTGAAGAGAATGAATGCTATAAACATGCTGTATAGGCATCATTAAACTGTCACAGTTTTGCTGTTGTACACATGTACAGAACAAAAAAAAGTCCTCTTGCCAGAAAGGAAGGCCCAGTAGGCCCTAACTCATACATTCTTAGCATTCAGCATTAGACCTTGATGTATAAACTATAATTTGAGGAAAGCCCCCAAAGCATTCAAACTGTTTTTCTGCCTTTCTGCATAATGCCCCAAAAGCAGGTAGCCTACAGTTTTTCTCCACCAAAAAAAAAAAAAAAACTGAAAATAAGCAAGTCAGCACAGAGCTCCCAGAGCTCAGTGTATTTCTGCAAGTCATTATTTCGGCTTGCTAATTGGTGGTGAACTCTGCACAGACATGCAGCATAGTGCACCTGGTGTTGGTAGGTTCTACATGAAGAGGTACATAATGGGCATACAACAACATGTCATGCCTCCCATCTGTTTAGCTGGAGTATGCCCACCCATTCGGTTCTTTATTTATACATTTTAATCATTAATCCAATGACGAGAGCTGACTAATTGCTTTTCCTGACATAGCCACAATTGCAAGGGTGTTGAATAGATTTGTTTTCTGTCTTTTAAGAACTTTAATTTCTCTACCACATTGTTTTTGTTATTGTAACGTAACCTAGGCATCTTTAGATCTGACATTAGAAATTACTTTGTTTAAGGACTTCTTTTATGTTTTCCTCGGGGTCCATGCAAGGACATGGTTTTGCTTTCATCTAATTTCCCTGCACGTCTCCTCCATATGTACGGGCCAGCTGCTTTGCAAAAGGAAACAGGGCAAAGGTGGAAGGATGGTCACATCACTACCATAGAGACACCTGTTTTACATCTCCTATCCTCGGGGTACTGTGCTGTAGTGGCTCTAGCACTGTACATCAGTGACACATCTCCCTAAGGGTGCCACCTTGATGCTATTTTTATTATTATGTGAGCATTTGTGTGTTTTTTTGTGTTGTGCATGTGTGTGTTAATATTAACCTTAAAGACAGTATAGATATGCTGATGCAACACCGGAGTCAAAGGTTCAATCCCCAGTGGATGCATGTGCTGAAAAATGCCTAACCTCATTGAACCAGTCACCTTCAATACAGGTACATGTCTAAGTGTGTGTGTCAATCTGTGTGTGTGTGTGTGTGTGAGAGAGAGAGAGAAGTGCACATGTATGTGTTTCCTCCCGTGATCCTGACAGGTTCTTCAGCACCCCAGCATAGTCAGATGAGACAGCTCTGCAGTTCACACACATGCAGCTTGAATCTTAACATCGCAATTCCCCAAAGACCCTTTGGCTTCCTCCTGCCTCCTCCTCTCACCTTCTCTCACTCTCATTCTCCCTCTCTTTCTTTCTTTTTTTCTCTCTTACACTGCATCCATTCTCTTTTGTCTTTCTATGTTTTCACCTTTCCCCCTCCCCCACTCTTCTCACCTCCATCTCCAATCCTCTTCAAAAATGGCAAGAAAAAAAAAAATTGGTTTTGCTGAATGGCCCTACCTCACCCAATCTACCTCGCCAACCAAAGGCTGTGGGGCCACTTGTCTCATCACACCTCGTTGTGAGGCCAACCAAGCTTGAATATGCAATCAGAGCTATCAAAAAGCCCAGTGCGGCATGGGCAGATAGATAGAGTCGTGTTGATCTATGCAGGGGGGCGGGCGGGGGGACGGGGGGGTTGTTAGCGCAGTGTCCACATTAGCCGCTCCCGGGCCTTCCAGCAGGGCATCCAATATGTCAGAGAAGGCAAATGAGGAGACCAACACTGTTACAAAGATTGAAATACATTCATTAATTTTCCTTTCTCTCCTTTCCCCTTTTTTAAGCCTTTTAACACCACACATTCCAAAATTTACATTTAAATTAAATTGACTAAGGGCCAGATGAGACTGTCCCCCCCTGTACACCTCCACCCTCCTGACCAAAGCTCCCCCCCAAACCCCCTTCCTACACCATCAGCCGATTTCGCCTAACTACAACACGCACACCCGCCACACCTCTAAGGCAGGCTGAGGGTCCTTTTTTATTTACACATCCACTCAGCCTTTCACGACCTGCCATCTGAACTCTCTCTGTGTGTGTGTGTGTGTGTGTGTGCCACTTGGGCGGAGGGAGATAGGGAACGAGAGAGATGAGGAACGGGCTCCTCTCCTCCCCCGTTATAAATACTGCTGTTATAGGGGCTGTAAATAAAGGAGACTGTCTCTCAGCACTTTAGTGAGTAGCCCCAGAGGTGATGGCCCTGCTGTGCCACGGAGCAGGCCACGCTGTTCATTTCTCCAAACCCATTGCTCGTGGCTCCCGGCACAGGGGAGAAACAGCTCTGAAGGTGGAGAAAAATACAAGCTACATACAAACACATGTACACATTTGTGCTGTTAATTAACATTGCAGCAATACAGAGGCTGCACTAAGCTCAGCACTACAGCTTGAATGAAGGCTATTGTGCCTACACTGTGCTCCCCATTTGAGCATAGTTTTTCTCCTCCTCTCTCATGTTATGCTGTATTGTGCCTTTCATCCCCTCCAATTTGGAACATTGGTGGCGCGTCCCTAGACGCAGCGACCTCTTGCTCTCCCCACCACAGGGGAGTGAGAAATATATTTCAATTCCTTTGTATGTCTTGTACATGTGAAGAAATTGACAATAAAAGCTACTTATACTTATATTGAAATAAACTAGACTCAGTTAGTGGCAGTTATTGTCTTGACTGGCCCCATTTGTAACTCATAGCAATATAGGTTAGCTTATAAGCAATGCTAAAGTGGAGGTGCATGGTGGCTGATATTCACGACACTATCACATATCATATACTGTACTTCCATATGTTCCAAAGCTTCCTTGCTCATTGACAACACAATTAACCATGTTACAGTGCACAGAAGCACTAAACCTACACTTCTTCTGTTCTGTTTAGATAACTGGGACTAAGAACTTAAAGCTAGTATTACACATGAATAAAAATATGTCTCTCTGCTCTGTTAGCAGAAATACGCGATTCATAATTATGTTCATTAGCATATAATTGCCTGTATTACCCAGTTAAAATGATAAGAGGAGGACATGATGGTGGCACTTCACAGCATAGGAGGCTGGTTTGGGGCCATTAAACAGACAATAAGATTTCACCCACATTGAGGTGGTCTGGCCCTTCTGGCATTTGCCAGAGCCTGAGCCTGCAACACACCCACTGGTATCATCAACTGTATTGTTTTTAACACTCTCTCTCTCTCTTCCTTGTGAGTAATGTTTGTCCCCCTGCCCCCCGTCCTCTTTTTGTTTTTGTTGTCTTTCTGACTACATGACTTTTTTGGATGTTGTTGAACATTGGTAAATACATACATACATACATACATACAGTACCTACATACATGCATACAGAGGTGTAGTTGACGTTGGACATGAGTGTACAGAGTACCCTCACTTCTTGGAACAGATCAGTTGACTATTTCTCACATTTAAATACTAGGCATTCATTTGTCATTATTTTACATTGCGAGCCCACACTAAAAAATACCCACTACATCGCTGCACACATACATACAGTTCATACCAGTACATAACACACAAACATATCCAGCATACACATACAATACATGTAGTATCTCCAACAGAAATTGCACATAAATGAACAACAACTGACATCACAGATAAACCTGAATGGACCTCAATAATCAAAATCACGTAGGTGTTCCTTGTCAATAATTTCATGGTCAGACATTCTCATCCAGACAACGTCAGTGTATACCGTTGTCAACCCAACCCCCATCCTCTCCAGGGCACTGCATCCCATCCTCCAGTTGCTCACATGTACACCGAGGTGGTGACACACCATACACTGCCCTCATTGGTATTCTGTAATGATGGCAGTCCGCAAAACACTGAGGTCATGGACGGCCATATGTTCATATGCTCAAGTGTACAACAGTCTTAACCACAGAGATAAGAGAACTGAGTAATAATTTACTTACAATATTTGACAATTCAATAGGAAATAATAGAAATAATACACATGAGAGGAAAAGGATTGGTTAAAAATGTACACCGTTCTTAAAACAGATAACAACATTTAACAAAAATTGTGCATGTAAATGCAATGAAATTAACTGTATCAATGTGCCACAAGTATGACTGGTTCATATTTTCATTCAGTAACACTTTATTTGAAGGGTCTACATAAGGGTGACATGAGCCTGTTATAATATGACATGACACGTATCACAAACATTAATGACACTTCACTGATGTTTATGACTATTCTCATAAAGTGTCATTCGTTTTTTGTAATATCTGCATCCCAAAACCTACATTTTAAAAACTGAATGACACTTAATGACAGTGAAGTGTCATTAATGTGCATGATGAATGTTATGTCATGTTTATAACATGACATGACATAACAACATGTTACTCTTATGTAGACCCCTTCAAATAAAGTGTTACCTTTCATTCATTTAAGCAGAGACAAATTGGAGAGAAGTGACCTTTTGTTATCTGCTAAGGAACCACACTGCACAGACAGCTCAGACCAAACTATGTCCATGACAGTGGTCACAAGTTACAGGCTATGCTACATTGCAGGACCTAATCTCTACGAGAGCTAAATTAATCATGACTTGACTTCTTCCTCCTGCAGCCATGTAACAAGCTGTAGTAATCAATCATGACTGAGGGAATTACATATGGTGGCTTACCTTAAAGATGAATGGGTTCACCTTATTGAATATAACTGATGTGTGAACAGAGTGGCCTTGATGGTTAAAAATGATTCTGGACATAATTGTCACAAGATATGGCAGCTCTCCTTAAGAAAACTTTAATTATACTTGACATTTATAAAAAAAAAAAAAACCTCTGATAATTACCCTACCTTGCCTCAAACTAAATGATACAAACACGTTTGCTATACTTTTTCAGAATTAAAAAAACACAACAAAACAAAAACAGCACATTAAATACACACATTCCCTTGACATGACAATTAAAGCAACACATATGGACTTTTTGGTGTGAAACTAGTGGACTAGCTTCCTGATCACAATATGTTTTTCCATATTGACCGATACCGATATCATGATTAGAGCTGAGTGATAGAACAAAATCACCTTTAATTGACTGGACTGGGCAGAACCACACAACAACACATAAGGTGGTGTGTTTTAATGGAACAGTTCATGAACACATGCAGTGGATTGCACAGAATACAAATAAAAAGGTTACAAAATAAATATTAATAACAGTAATAATAATCAATGATTAATAGTCATGTCTTTGATCATTGTCAATTAACAATTATGACTGTAGGTTCAATACATTTATGATTAATTGCCCACCCCTATTCATCCAGCCATCATTCATTATGGAGATGGCCCCACAAGAAATTGCCTGATGGAAAGGATACCTCAGGTGGATAAAAGCTAGTGTTGCTCTAAGGGTAGCCTACTGAAATGTTGTGGACTTTATACGGCCTGGTTTAAACCTAGACCAAATTTTGAAACCTGATATCACTGAATTCAAGCTACTATTCCTGCAAAATCGGGGTCATGCAGATCTACAAGCGTAGTCTGGGTACATTGCGCCATCTTGTGTTTTGAAATCGATACCACACTCTCGTTATTTAGACCACAATTCCTATGTGCTCTAAATGCATTATTAGTACTTACACTATCATAGCTTTGTGTAGACTGTGTTAAAGCCAGTTCTCAGTAACAGTTAATCTAATCTGAATTTTATCGAAAAATAGGCTGTTCATTTTGGTCTACAGAGTTTTCAACTCCCATACATAATAGCCATAGTGGGATTTTCCCTTTACCAGTCGCTAGATGGTGAGCAAACAACAAACTCTCTCTGAAATTGGACACGCACCCATTATGGGAAAAAGTTAGCAGTCAGTAGTACATTAGAAAGTACAAGTTGGCCGTGATCGGAAAGAAAGTAATGTATCCTGTCTGCGAATGTCAGCAGACGAGGAATTTATGAGAATTCCGCCCCAGGGTTGCGATAAGTCTTATGATTAATTTAACTTTAATTACAATCTCCTCTCTCTGTGGGAAGGCACTGCCATGAAGGCTACCAAGGCGGGAAGCTTAATATAAATGTCCATCTTAAAATCGCTGAGGCAACACGCTAGAAGCAAACAAGAAAAAACAACAGTATATCGTGAAACAGCATAACGATAACTTGGCGTGGGTGAAAAGCCCTAGAGCAAAATAATGAAAGATTTTGTGTTGCACTAATTACAAATCCATTACCTTCCCTCTGTAATTGATCTTTCACTATGCGCCCGCATTGTAGTCCATCACGCCTTGTAACCAGTAGACTATTCGACGGCCATTAGACTATTTTTCCCTCTTCCATTTCTTCTTATCTGTGGCCTTCAAGAATGACACACCCCTTTGACTACCCAGTTCCTTGTCAAACAGACAGACACAGCAGATCGTTAGCTTTATTTCACCTAATATATAGCCAGTGGGTGGCTCTGCGTTTATTTATTTGCAATGAGTATTCACCTGAGTTTATAAGGAGAGGTTGTGTGTGAGAGAGAGGGAAAGATCACATGCCTCCTACATATTTACGTTCCTGTGTTATAAGATGCAGCTGAGAATTAAACATTGTGATTGAGCTCTGAGGTGTGGGTGTGTGTGTATGTGTGTCTTCGAATGTGCCAATGTAGCTCATTCATCCCAGCACCTCACAGAAAAGTGCATATGGACTAGGCACATTGTCATGGACCATTGAAAAAGCGTATTTCTCTCCTCTAAGCTTGGAGCCTTATTCTCTTCCTTTCCTTTACACCCACCCCATCGCCTCTCACGTCCCTGCTTAAAATAGGCTTGTGTTAATGAGCTTGTAATCCTTACTTCAGGAGGTAAGGCAGTGATAAGTTATAACTGAAGTAGCTACACTGCAATACATAGATAGCAAGATATGAGGAAACGCATCTGTTGGTGGAAAATGTTTCACATACTTTTAACTTTTGGCCTTTACAGAACTAAACCAAGACTTTCGTGGCTTGTATATCCCGAATCAATGAGAAAACCACAGGAGTGCATGTTTATTATCTATATTTGATGTATGCTGCTGTGCAAAAATGAAGCTATATAATAGTGTCGCAGAGCATCAACTGAACTGCTTTAGCATTGTGGAATTAATTGTGGTCGTGGACGTTTGTCTCTTGGCAGCTGTCTCCTATTAGCGG
Source organism: Tenualosa thibaudeaui (assembly GCA_027481765.1). NCBI lineage: Eukaryota > Metazoa > Chordata > Actinopteri > Clupeiformes > Clupeidae > Tenualosa > Tenualosa thibaudeaui. Next base: position 8,981,161 of record JAIFZK010000013.1, on the reverse strand, counting down.
ATATGCTATTTCAATTTGGATACAAGCTTCCTCTCAATAAAGTTGATTGGACTATGGAAATTATGTGGTGACCATGATGGAGACAGAGCTTGTGTTCAGCATATTGAAACTGGTTCATGTTAGCGGCCTTTTAAAAAAATTCAATTTCACTCTAAAGTAGCCCCATGAATTAATATGATTGAATCCCGTGCTAGGTAAAGAGAGTGTCATTGCTAGATTAGCTCATGCGATCCCTCAACACTATTCAAATTTAACTAATAAAAATACAGAACTAGACTTTTTAAATCAATGAGGAGGTCAAGTGGACACCAGGTTTGTCTGTTTAAAATGTGGTCATGTTTTCTTTTTTTGTTTGTTTGTTTGTTTTTTTAAACAGAATTTTAGTCTGTAGGAGCATGTTTCTTGGATTCCTAGGAAATGAAATGGTTGTCCCTGCAGTGGTGGGTTGAGATGGTCATGCCTCGTCTCTGCTCTGAAACTGTGTGGAGATTCATGGGGTGACTAGTCAGCTTGACAGTAAAAAAAAGGGGGAATGGAAAAGGAATTATGATTCACCTCAGTTTACCCGATTCCCTCAGTTCATGGCCATGCTATACAAGACACTAAGATGTCCATGTTTACGAGTCATATTTACCAGTTATACTGTGTTACAAGAAGCCTCCATACTCCACTTGTTTAAATAATCAAGCAGTAAGCCTAAATTCGCGTGGCCTAATGAGGCTGACTCTCCACATTTATTTGGTTGTGGGACCAGCGTTAGATACTGCTGCTTTCTGCTCCTTTAGTGTTATCTTCACGCAACATAACAGCAGCAGATATCGTGGATATTTTGAATAGAGTTGTTAGATTTTATGTCCCCATTGAAGTAGCTTTTAAACATCAAACAGTTTAAGAACAGTCTTTCCATTCAGAAATAGTATTTCTGAGTCTTTGTTATCCCCTCCTTGTAATTCAGATCCATGGCAAAGGATGGTAGGAACAGCATGGGGAGCCACAAGGCCAGCGTCCCTCAAGACTGCCTCTTTATGAATATGTCGCAGGGGTTCATCCGCTTGCATTGGTCTCGTCAACTGCCAAGCGCTACACTGCGAGCACTCCCAAGCGCATGGAGGACGAGTCAGACGGCACTGTTTAGATTTATCGCGTGTGCTTACGAGCCAAGACAAGTGTGCTCGGCTCAGCTGCGGGAAGCTGTAGAGTCAATACGGGCCAGCACTATCCCATGGAACATCCGGAGAACATGTGCTGTCTGTTTACTGCGAGAGACGACTAGGGTGCAGTGGTTGTGCCGAGAACTGGTGGGGGTGGACACGCTGAGCTGTGAGAAGGGACTCTCCGCGGCCACATTTGTTTCTATCATGAACGGCATCCAAATTCCCGAACCAATGAATACATAATTAAATGAATACATGCATGGATGAATGAATGAAGTACTGCCAATGCCAGTCAAGGGTATAGGAGGTGTTTTACTTCTTTGCTTAAAATAGGTCTGTGTTAATAAGAACGGCCTAGCCACACTGGGAGAATTAATACATGATGACATAGATACATAGTTTTAGCAGATGCATGAATGAACAAATGAATGAATGAATAGATGGAACAATATTCAAGTAAATGAAAATCCTAGCAGGGTGACTTTTTCATCTCTTTCACAGCAAGGCTTTGATGAGGGTTTATCATAGGTTAATGTGTGATTTAAAAATGTCTGTATTAGGAGTATTAGGAATTTCATGTATATTGTTGTATATATTATGTCATATATATTAATCTAATTATTGTGAATGTATAGTCATAACAGATTTGCCTCAGGTATTCCTAGATGTGATGCTTTTGGGAATGTTTTCAGATTGGTGATGAACAGGAATCAGGTGTGGGAGTTCCTGGCTGTGCGGTGTGAGGAAGAGATCAAGAGAGTGGTAAGTGGAACAGTGTTGCCTGCACAAACACTATAAGGATGCCAAACAAGCGAGGCACGTGTAGGACACAAAATGTGGTTTTATTTACTGTTACTATTTATTTATCTAGATTAAAAGAATATTTCATAATCCACGACTACATTGAAAACAAAAGTGGTGCTGAGCAATTGAGTCAGCAGGTGTTTGTCATTTTTGTATCATCTTCAGACACACTACACTCACAAATCTGGATCATCTCTTGTACTGTTCTGGGCAGGCTATAGCAGACTCCCAGTGCCAGCAGCACCAGTGCCATCAACCTCTTCCAATGAGAAGGACACAGAGGACCAATCAAGCATGGCTGACAGCACAGGAGCCTTGCCAGTATGATTTTCCTATCAAACACAACACATCCTATGCAGTCTAGTTGCAAGTGGAAATATGTATTCAGATTTGCTCATTCCTCCCCTGGCATTTACAAATGTTCCTGTTCCTGTTCCATTTTTTTTAATACCAAGTCACTTTACTCGGTGACTAGGTTACTTGACACCTCTTCATAAATGCAGTAAGACTGAATAAGGTCTCCCAGTCTACCAGCTACTTTAAGTCAGACAAAGTAGCCCACTGAGCAAAACCCAACCTTCCATTAACCAGTGAGCGCACCTGCATAGATTTGACCTCAGTCTTTAAATTATGTTGCTTATTTTTCAATATTTGATTATTTCATTACTTGTATTAGCTACTTACTTATAAATATTATAAATATTGGTCAGGGTCATAGATGTAGGCCAGTAAAATAACTTTACTCACAATAATTCGTTTTGTGCCATTAAAACACAGAAACCTGACTAAATGAGTCTGTTGGACTGCTCTAAACCTCCCAGTGCTAAGTAGCTCAAGTGCAGTGAGTTGCGTGTGTGTGTGTGAATAGAGCATACTCATGCTGTGCTTTGTTCGCTGTCCTCAGCGAACCTCTCTCTCTGCCAGGTCGGTTTTATTTCAGCCGGCTACATTAATATGCTTTGTTTCATTCTTTCAGTTCACTGACTGATAAGTCTTTCCCTTAAGGATTACCGTGAAATCTTTTGAAATGATCTGAACTTCAAATTCATCTCCCGGACTCGGGTTAAATGCAGTATAAATACCCCTTTGCCTCTCCCCAGCACCATCTTTTATTTTCACTTCACGGACCCCTTCTTAACTTCTTTCAGTCATTTATTTTCTTTCTGTCTCTCTCTGTGAAGAAGGAGAGTGCTTTGCGAGCGAAGAGACAGTTGTGTGCGGCTGAGGAAGCGTATTTGTTTAGTGTGGCTGTTTGGAAGGTAAATCCACAGAAGCTTTTCTCCAAATATATTCATCTGTCTCACGGTGACTCCAAACCTCCAAGATGCAAAGACAGCCCACAAACACACATACACACAAATGCACCTAGACAGACACACACACACACAAAGATACACATACACATACTCAGACACGCCATCAGCTCACTCAGACACTCTAAAGACACACACACACACACACACACACACACACACACACACACACACACACACACACAAACACACACAAACCCAGATGGCAAGAACAGGATAAGTGGAGAAAGTACAGAGAGCAGTTTGAGAAAGGAAGGAAGGGAAGGGTGATATGGTGGAAGAAGAGAGAAAGAGGGAAGTAATATGGGAAAAAAAGAGAAGAATGGTGCACTTTAAAGTGAGATGCATTCAAGCATTCAAGTTTGAAGACAGCTGAGGAAGAAGGAACTCCATGACGGTTAGACAGTCTACTGAAGGAAACTCAGACAACGTTTATTTGCCTGTTTTTTTTCCCCATACACTTCCAACTTCCATCCTCAAACACAGTCAGGCATGAAGACAGTTCAGATGCCCTCACTTGCTTTTCTCTCTCTGTCTAACTTCTGTGACTGCTCTTACTTGAAAGGAAAACTGAGGGTCTTTTAAAATGTGTCTATCCTTGTGGGGGACTTCGTGATCTGTTTGGGACTATGTGTCTACCCTGTGTGTGTGTGTATTTGTGTGTGTGTGTTTTCAAGTCTAAAACATCTTCTGCATGTTTTTTTCTGAATGCATTGCTGTGTATTCTTCTATACAGCTTTAAATAAACTGTAAATTTGTGTAACTGTGTGTGCGTGTGCGTGAGTGTGTGTGTGTATGGTATGTATGTGTGTGTGTGTGTCTGTGTGTGTGTGTGTGTGTGTGTGTGTGTGTGTGTGTGTAAGAGTGCGCCTCCTGGCCATGCCCTGCAGACAGTACCTCCTAATTAGCTCACTTCGAGGCATCTCCTCAATCATCAGTGCGGTCCAGGTCCCTGGCTGAAGCTGGAGGTTAATATAGCACCTCTCCTCTCCTCTCCTCTCCTCCCTTCCACCTCTGGGCTCTCAGGGCACATGGAGATCTGCCCGCGGCAGGAGGTAAGTGCCCTCATCACCAGAGGTTCTTATTGCTCTATGTGTGCGGCTCGCCTCCCTCGAAGATGAAATACAGTAATAGTGATTCGGTCTTCCCTTAATTAAAAAAAAACTTATTTCACTCCATCTTTGTCTCTCCATTTGTCTCCTCTTCCTCTTTTCATCCCCTTTCTTCCCTCTCTGTCTCTCTCATCCCTCTCTCAGTCTCTCTCATCATGAGTTTTGGTAAGAAGTTACTGCTTCATTTTAACTTCAGATTTCATGCTCTTTACGACCCTGCAATGGGAGGCCAATCACTGTCATTAGAGCCTACCAGATCCAACATCTTCATTTATGTGGCTCTGGTTCCCAGAGTGGTTTCCAGCTTTGGTAATAACAGGCTGGATGGTGCAGCAGAAGTTACGTCACTTGACTGACAAGTAGTAGTTGATTCCCAAACCCCACATTACGAGTCTGTGTCACTATGGATTAAAGCATCAGCTAAATACCAGGCAACTACTTTTTTTTTACTATAGGTAATACTGAGTTGAAGTTTGTGTTGCAATTTCTCTCTCTCACTTTCTTTTCCTTTTCTGTATTCTGTCTCATCCTTTCTTTAGATGATGTAGAGTTTGAGTTTGAGCTGGATAGATTCTGGTCTGACAGATAACAGTACAAGTTAGGAGGGTCTGTTTATTTGATTATTTCCTGTTGTCCAGAAATTCAGAAGTATCCTTAGATGTGGAGGAAAGTGCAAACTGCAAAAAAAGAATACAGTCTGATCAAAAGGGAGCGCTGTCAGCACTATACAACTAACCTACCAACTGCAAAGGGGAAATAGAGAGAGAGAGAGAGAGACTGCAGGGATAAAGGGGAAAGCAAGGAGTGGAGAGAATGATGGACAGATGAATAGTGATTCAGTTAGTCTGCCAGTGTCCTTGTGTGTGTGTGTGTGTGTGTGTTGACTTGGCTGTGACAGGTAGACATTATTCTTAATTTTCTCTCTCTCAGTCACTCACACACACACACACACACACATACACAAACAGACAGAGAGAGAGAGAGAGAGATTGTCTCCTTGGCCTCTAGTTTAAGGACATAGGATGTGAAATTCCCTCTTGTCATGAGTTTACTCTGGGGCCAACTGTCATTGTCAGCCGATGGTGAATAGTAAGTGAGTGTGGCTGGAGATGATGGGGGGGCTAATATATGAAATCAGAACTCACCTCTGTTTGTTACAATGTCAGTGTGCCAGGATAAGCTAACAAAGCAAACAATAATGTAGCTCAAAACACACACACATAGACACACACACACACACACACACACACACACACATACACTGAATACAAATGAACTTTACTGCTGTTTAACTGTTGTGAAGGAGTTTAAGGTTAAAGCTTAATTTATACTCGTCCTACTCTGTCAATACACACAAGCCCACACACAGACATGGAGACCTTCTCCAACATGCTCTCCGATAGCTGATGGATACCTCCCTAATTTCCCATCCGTCGAAATGATGCAGACCCCAGCGTGCGTGTGATTGGTTGGCTCGCTTTGTTTTGGCTTCTTGCTACTCACTGTAGGTATAGTTAGCATTAGTAGGTACTGTAGGTATAGTTAACATTCTAGTTCACAGTGCAAGCTTTGTAAATAATCTCAGACATTGATTTGGATACAGTGGAAGGATTTCCTGATTGTGCTGGGCCTATATTTCAATAAAGTTTTAAAATCTGCATTTCGTCAGCAGGCATTACTTTTTGGGCATGTACTGTATGTGAGAAGTTCACAAGCTAACAGAACAGTTGGCTGGCAGAAAACTTGTAATTTCCTCTTAAATAAATAACGTGAATAACTTGGCTATTGAGAAGTGCTATGTCTCTATTAGCAACATTAAAAAAATGATAGAAAGATGAAGTCAGTCTACTTTTTAATCATTGTATCGGTATGTGGGTAGACTACTGCCACTCCAACCAGTGTCTAGTGGTGTGTGTTAGTGTACACAGTAAACAAACACACGTTGGAGAACTGTGGAAGGTAAACCACTCCCGGAAAACAACTGCGTGTCTGCAAAATTACGGAGGAGAGCGAGTATAAATTAGGCTTAAGGCAATATTTTATTGATCCCTCAGTGGGGGAATAGGACATGGTTTGGTCATTAAGTACTCAAACAAAAACAAATAGCTATCTAAGCTGACTAATCGTAAGCAGCTGTTTTTTTCTGGCTGTTTTTACCACCCCTTGCACATCTGAAGGTCCCCTGCATCAAAATTTAACTTCTCATGTGCCAAAGGAGCTCCTATTGAAGAGAACATTTCTTTGGTCATATGTTTGATGTCGAGCCTAATTTAAATATACTATTAAATTAAAGGGTTCATATGCTAAATCATCTACTCGTAGACATTCTTAACAAAGCCCTTTGCAGTAACAATGAGCATATGCTTCAATCACAGTGCCTCTTTTAACGCAAAGCTTTGAAACCTTACAGTAAAGACTTCACTCACATGAATCAGCCAATCAAGAAAGTTGAGCCATGCTACTTAGGTTAGGTTTCTTTGAAGGTCCAGGGCTGTGGAAGTACATTGGGATCTATGTTTTTGCACTCTTTACACTGTAAGGTTGTTGTTGCCATCTGACTGCTACCCTGTCCGTGTGAGAGAGTGTGTGTTTCTGAGAGTGCTGTTGTGTGCTGGCTATCGGTAGCCATCACTTTGAATCCTCTCTTCCCAATGGTCATTGCACAGCAGCTCTCTTTTTTTGGAAACACCCCTGCTTGAGATTCCAGATGCATCTGTGTGGAATGTGGGACTGGCCCACGCTGAGGTGCTGCAACCAGAGTGCAAGTAGCAGTGTAATATACAGCACCATGTGCTAGCTGTCTATCTAGCTATCTGTCATCTGTCTCTCTGTCCCTCAACCTGCACACGTGCATGGACACATAGATCACAGATATACAAAATATACAAAGCACTCTTACAGTATAACAAACCCGACCCCCCCCCCCCCCCCCCCCTTTTCACAAAGTGCACACACACGTGCATGCACACACACACACACACACGTATGCACACACACACATACAGTACATGCATACACACATCTGTCTGCCTCCTTGGGATGCTTATGCCCTCAGAGCAAGGAATTGGTGCGCGCACACACACTCTCTCTCTCACACACACACAATTAAACTTCAAAGCTGCAGGAAGCAGCCTCATTTGAAATCCCCCACCTTCAGGTCACCACACAGTTCCTCATTTCACCTTTCCACCTCACTCCTCACCACCTCTGTCTATTCCTAGAGCTTTCCTCCACTCTTTCTCTCTCTCTCTTGCTCTCTCCTTGTTGTTAATTCTGACCTGTCTTTCAGTGATTCTCTCTGTCTCTCTCTTTCTCTCTCTCCTCTCTCTCTATCTATCTGTCTATCTGTGTGTGTGTGTGTGTGTGTGTGTGTGTTTGCACGTATGCATGCCCACAATGACAGTACTTCAGTATCCAGTGTTCCAGTCAGTGAGAGCCTTAATCCACAGTGCTTAAAGCAGAGTCTGACACAATGCTCTGCTCAAACAAGGCACACACCTCCCAGGATTTCTGATCACTGCTGTGCTGTTGGTTTGTTAAAACCATGCTAGCTTCTCAGATGGATCCTCTGTCTCTCTCTCTCTCTCTCTGTGTATGTGCATTTGTGTGTGTTTGTGTATGTGTGTGTGTGTGTGTGTGTCTATGTGTGTGTTTGTCTGTACATGTATTTGACAGCTATTCAGATCCTTGCTGATCCAACCAAATATACACAAACGCCCGACTTGAAGGCGAGGCTAATGGAATAAAAGGTCCCTTCTATCCACAGTGTAGACAAATGAAAATGGACAAGCTCGGTTTGATTTGTATATTACTACTGCTGGAATGCACATTTTCCTGAAAGCAGTGTAAAAGGGTGCCAGAATAAGCTCACCACCCCGGCTCTAGTAGGGACTCAAAAGCAAACTAAAGCTGTGGCCTCTGTGTTGCCGTGGCGATGCATTTGGCACATTTACTGGGTAATATGCTGGTGTGACAGCAGTGTAGTTGGCAACATTATGTGTGGAATTGAAACAGCTTGGATCTGAACTGTCTACTGTGCAATAAAGCTGCCTCCTACCGTAATCATTTAAAAATGGGTGTTCAAATATTCCTTACACCCTGTGGCAGCTGGAATAACAAGGCATGCAGTAAATGTTACACACACACACACACACACATATATATATATATATATATGCACACACACTGGAAACAAATAACATCTTCATAGTGCAGTAAGTAGTTTGACAGAGATGCTATACACACAATCTGACATGTTCTACATATTGATTTCTTCATTCTCATTAATCATTTGTCATACTTCTGTCTGATGAACACATATCACTGACACACAAACACACACACACACACACACACTCACACACACAGAAAAAAATTACACACTCACTCTACAAAGGAAAGCGGCAGCCCTTTTTCTTATTTGTTTTTGCATCAGTATGTTGTATTCTTGCCCTTGCCTTAAGGACAAAGCTGGTGATTAAACTTGACTTGTGGCTCCTGTTTTCCTTTCCTCCTCCCCGTGTCCCTCCTCTTCCCTTCCCTCTCCTCTGCCTCCGCTCATCCCTCTCTTGCTCACCTGGCTTCGCCTCCGCTTCGGATCTTAATGAGAAAAAGAGCAGACTCTATTTGATGAAATTAATAGGCCATCTAAAATGCCAACAGCAATCAGTCCCCATGTTTCTACTGCTCAGACTCTCTCTTTCACTCTCTCTCTCTCTCTTTTTCTCTCTCTCACTTTATCTCTCTCTCACTTTCATTCTCATCCTATTATTTGCCTCCTGACTTTGCTTTTCCATCAACCATCAACCCTTTTCCTGACGCTTCCCCCCTTCCAACTTCACACACACACACACACACACACACACACACACACACACACACACACACACACACACACATTGTTGTGCATGTAGACAGAGATCAGTGAGCTAATTACAGCCTGTTGTCTGATGGGTTTTAAATCACGCAATGAAAAGCTTTTTGTCGTCAGCTTGAAAAGTGAGAGTGTTTTAGAGACACCAGCAGGACCGTACATCACGCCACCCAAAGAAACACCCCACAACCACAACCACATCCGTCCTACCCCCACCCCCAACACACCCACCCCGAAACACACCACCTTCCCTCCCTTTCCTGGTATGGAACTACTGATGAATCACTGCGCAAAGATTACCGGATTGGCGTAACGTGAAATGGCTCTGCGGAAATTTTAAAAGAATCCGCCTTGCCGTATTACTCTCAATCTATCCCCCATAAATGCCAGCACAGCGCGGGCACCGTTAGGGCTGGCAGCCATAAATCTTGCCATTGGTGCAGGAGTGGGGAGGGTGGGCGGGGTGGTTAATGACTGGCAGTGCCAGGCGAGGCCTCTGCAGCCAGGGGGAACAGAGGAAGGATATGTCAAATGATCCCCGATAAGCGATTGACTCGGAGCCATGCATGGAAGCCTCTCGAGAGAAAGGATGGTGAGGCTGAGAAAGAAAGAGAGAGAGAGTGACAAAATGGAAGAATCTCTGGTAAAAAGAATCCGGTCATACAGTAAAATGTCACTGAAATGCACACTGAAAGTGTGTAAGCTCCTGGGCTCTTTCAGAGGACTTGCTGAAGGTAGAGCAATGTAAATGTTTCATGTGGAGCTAAATTAAATTGCACACTGTACAGCTCAGCTGCCATGATCTTTCAGCAATGAAACATACAAGGCTCAACTATTTGGTTCAGTGTGTGTGTATGTGTGTACGTATGTATGTGTCATCCCAGAAGAGCTATCCCAGGAGAAAATGTGTCCTTGCGATTTAGATCGCCTAACACTTGATGCATTATGTATGCACTTGTGATGTACTGTGAATGTAGACTTCATAGGGAGTTAGCATTCTGTTGAAATTCCAGCAGGCTGTTGAAGCACACTTCCCTCAAGTGTCTGGGGAAAAGCTCATTAGCGCATAAGAAGACAGAAAGTGTAAGTTGCAGCACCTTTGGAGCAAAAGAATGAGGCTCTCCATTTTCCCCTTTACAATATACTGCCAGTCCAATGGAAAAACAAATGAGAGAGAAGGACAATATGGAGATGTTAGTTCTTTGTGTGATGGTGGAGGAGGTTGGTGGTAGTGGTGGTGGAGGTCTGGGCTGGTAGAAATAGATACAAGTCTGTCCTCCCTGGTCAGGCATGAGTGGGGGTAAATGTGAAGTAAGAAGGAGATCTCTGTTTGCTGAGGCTTTAGCTTCATTGTTACACCTCCGTTTTTGCCCACCTGTCAAAGTATTGTTCTTTCTTTGCCTTATTCTTCTCTTTTTCTCTCTCTTCTGTTGAACTGCAGCGTCTCTCTGCCACACTCTAGTGTGTTGTTTGTGTGTGGCATCTGTTTATTAAAAGTCATTAAAAATCAGCTACTTGAGTATGAGAGTATATATCACTTCTTGACATACCAAAGAAATAATGTGTGTGCTTCTACATTAGTTCCTGAAAAATATCCACCAGTATTCACACACATACTGCAAAGGTTGGAAGAAATAGAGAAGGGTGGAAGATTTAAATCAGAAGAAAAGCCAGCTACACTGTAAAAAAAAATTTGAGGAAATTTGTTTCCTCAAACGACTTAAGTAAACATAACTAGTCTCTGAGTATACGTAAGTAGTCTCTTTCAAGTTATGCTACCACCAATATTGGTGGAAGCTCGTTGCTTCAAACACCCTAAGTAAACATAACTAGTCTCTTTCAAGTTATGGTAAACATAAGACTAGTTACGTTAACTTAACTGAAGCAACGATCTTCCACCAAATTTTCCAAGTATGCTTTACTTATTCTTTTTACTGTGTACTTGAAAGAGGCTAGTTACATTTACTTAACTCATTTGAAGCAACATTTTACACCAATTTTCCAACTGGATTTGTTATTTTTTTACGAAGTGAAGTAATCGTTACTTATTGTTTTTTACAGCGTAGAGGTAAATAAATAAATATATATATATATATATATATATATAGAGAGAGAGAGAGAGAGAGAGAGAGAGAAAGAGAGAGGACTAAATCAGCACCTCATCATTAGAGCATCTGACAGTGAACCTCCCCAGACATCTGTACACCAGCTGCTCTCTGTGTGTGTGTGTGTGTGTGTGTGTGTGTGTTGTGTGTGCTCGTGCAGATGCTATCATGTACATGTCTGTGTGCATGTGATTGCATGTGCAGCCAAATGTCACATACATGAAATTAGTTATCATATTGCTGGTGTGTGTGTTCGTGCGTGTGTGTGTATGTGTTTGTGTGTGTGGAGGGAGGCAGATCTCAGGTGACTTTGAGGCCCAGTGACTTAGTGGGAAGGAATTCCCCAGGTCGCTCAACATGATTGCAGCTGTTTGTCTTCATTGGAGTGTGTGTGTGTGTGTTTGTGTGTGTATGTGTGTAACTATTCTTGTGTGTGTGTGATGGAGCGAGTGTGGAGCGGATCACTGCATGGAGGCCTCAGCTGAACTAACAAACGTCTCTGGCCTGCTGCCAAAACTGTGTCACACAAGCAGGTACTCACGGAGATGAGAACACACAAATACAAACACAAATACACAATCTCACAAATACAAACACTCACACATACGCACACTCGCAAACACACAAACAGAAACTACTGTGACTGTGTCAGTGAGCAATATGAGAAGGTATGTCTATTAGATTCATGAATGTGTTTCTGTGTTGTCTGTGCTACCCTATGTGTGTGTGTGTGTGGGTGTGTGTGTGGGTGGGTGTGCGCACACGCGTGTGTGTTTCCGTGCGTGTGTGTAACATTACTGTGATTGTGTTAGTGAGTTTATGAGTACATGACAGAAGCTGTGTACTCAAGAAATCATGTCTGTTTGTTTTTGTGTTGCGTACATTTGAATGTGTGGGTGTAGGTGTGTGCTTGTGTGTGCATGTTTGTCTCCATGCATATGTGTGAATGTGTGTGAGTGTGTGTGTTTGCAGAAGCGACTGAATGCTTGGATGACTACTCCCCTGTGTGACAGGGTGTGAGGGTATATGAAGTGTGCCTTGGAGCATGAAGGTTCCAATGACAGACTGCATGTGTGTGTAATATGCATGGGAGTGATGCTTTGTATGTCTTTATATGACTGACAGACAGGAGATGAGAGTTAAAGGGCATGGATATGTTGTGTGAGAGAGAGAGAGTTGTGTGTGTGTGTGTGTGTGTGTGGGTGTGTGAGAAAGAGAGAGAGAGACTGTGTGTGTGTGTGTGTGTGTGTGTGTGTGTGTGTGTGTGTGTGTGTGTGAAAGAGAGAGAGAGAGAGAGACTGTGTGTGTGTGTATGAGAAAGAGAGAGAGAGAGAGACTATGTGTGTGTGTGTGTGTGGGTGTGTGAGAAAGAGAGAGAGAGAGACTGTGTGTGTGTGTGTGTGTGTGTGTGTGGGTGTGAGAAAGAGAGAGAGAGAGAGAGAGAGAGAGAGACTGTGTGTGTGTGTGTGTTTGTGTGTGTGTGTGTGTCTGTGTGAATCACTGTCTCCTCTGTGCGCAGTCAGCAGATCCTCCAGTGGCTGGGCGGCCCTGAGTCCCAGCCCTGCTGTCTGTCTCCCTCCCACAGCACCAGGGGCTCCAGCTTCACCTCCCCTGACAGGCCGTGGGCTCCGGTCCAACTGAAAACACTCAGATCCACACACACACACACACACACACGTATGCATATAGGCATGTGCTCTGGGCCAATGTGTGCATCTTACAGACAGACCCCACATGCACACATCAGCCTTAAAGGTACACAAATGCACACAGACACGCACACACACACACACATATGCATGCCATCCTACATACAGTTCCCATGTACACACCTACCGAGAGTTACATGCACACTCTGACACAAAGCCACACATACACACCTCCAATCTTCAGCTTCTGCACAGTCCTACCTGAATCCTATCCTACATACACACACCTTCTCCACACTCCACTCCACACACACATTTAATTATTTATTTGGGATGACTAATACTTATTAAAACAACACAGCATCCAAGTAGTCACAAAGTTTGGCCAGTTTTGTTATAAAGTACAAACAATGAGCTAGTACTTGAATGAATAGCAGGGCTATTAGCAGGGCTATTAAATAACTATGAGTAGTGAAATACATTAGGATAGAGATGAGATGGCACAGTCTTTTCCAAACTTGCAAGCTACATACACAGAACAGTATTGGGCTGTCTGCAAGCCTCTGACGCAGAGTCTGTGAAAATATTCAAGGCTACCTTAAATCAGAACAATCAATTTTGTTTTATAACCACACAATGTTAAGGCATTTGATAATGGTTGGTACTTTGAGATTTTCTCAGGGAAACATGAAGTCCATCTTTCACACACACACACACACAGCCCTTCTCTCTCTCTACACACACACACACACACACACACACACAAACACTTCCCTCCTCATCACCAACTCCCCTGTACCCACACTCACTCATCTCAATCAGTGTCTTCTCCCCTGGGCACCTCTGTTCAGGCAACAACAGCAGTGGTGCTGTCAACTCATTTAAAGAGCGCAAATGAATCCAGACACTGCCCTCACCCCCCAGAGCTCTCCACTGCTAGCTATTTATCACCTACCCCCCCCCCCCACACACACACACACACACACACACAAACATCAAGTCATGTAGCCTGCTGGTGCTGGTGTGATCTAGGACTGAAGCCCATATCTCTGCCCCTGGTTTCTGTTTCCTTCCTTTTAGTTGTTCCTTTCTTGTAAACAAAATTCTGAATAAATGTATTGTGGCCATTACAGATGCACTAAAATGCATCACACCTGCACTCAAGCCCCCCAACCCATAATTCCCTACTTTATTCTTGCCACTCTTCAGCGCTTAGGGGCTGTAAGCTATTTTAGGGGCGAACACTTGTCCGTCTCTCTTCAAAGATGAGTCATGGTGAAAAAAAAACAAGACAAAAGGAGAGTGCATTTCCTCGTGAGGCTTTTGTGGGGTTGACGTACAGCTACTGTAGGTTAGTGTTTGCTTTAGGAAACCAAGAAAGAGCTTTAGGGGGAAAAAGAGGAAGGCAGAAGCAGTGGTTCCTGAAACGTTCCCAGTAGACTCGATGGAAAGACCTTCTCTGAGCGCTTGCTTTTTGAGCTGACACAAAACTGCTCTAAGACTTCTTTTTCATATTGTCTGCTATCAAAAGGACACATTCAAGGATCCCTTCGCCCTCACTGTTTTTTTGACACCACGACCTCCGGATCATTCAGACTTAGTTGCTGCCTTCCTGTACTTTCACAGTTTCACGCCCTTCAATGTTGTCATGGCAATCAAAGGTTAAAGAACCCTTCTCATTGTCGTCTCACTTTGGTCTCACTTTTTAAGCCTGTGCCGCCTCGCTGGGTTGCTGGGTAGGAGTCTGTGAGGAGACCTGCAGAAGCATCAAATATCCTATAAGTCATCTGCCTCCACCTCCACTTCCAGTCCTCGCCATCACCACCGCTGTCATCTCGGAGGACCACTTAAATCAACCCCCCCCCCCCACACACACACACACACACACACACACACACACACATTCTCTTCCTCTGTCTCCCCCCCTTTCTCTCTCTCCTCCTTTCTTTCTTTCTTTCTCTTTTTTTTGATCTTTTGCTCCATCTCCCTGCAGTCCCCAACACCCACCCACCCACCCACCCCCTACCCTCCCTCGCCGTATGAGTTCTCTGATTCTTTCACCGGCACCACTAAGAGCATGAGAGGTGCACAAAAACCCGACAAGACAGAGAGTGAGAGAGAGAGAGAGAGAGAGAGAGAGAGAGAGAGAAAGATGGAAAAAGGAAAAAGAAACTCATGAAATATGAATGGCACTGATGAGAGGAGAGTTTTGGATGATGGAGGAGGGTGGGATGGGATGCGGGGAGAAGAGGATGGGGGAGAGAGAAGGCGGGGTGGTGGTGCTGCTGCTGGTGGTTGGTGGGGGCGGTGTGTGTGTGTGTGGGGGTGGGGGGGTTGATGAAAGGTACTGGGGCTTGTCCTCCTAGACTCAAGGTTAGTGGAGGGATGAAGTATGAAGTGCCTCGAGTTCAGACGAAACTCCTCAACCCCCTAGAGGGTGTAAAAGGCGTATGGAGGAGGGGAGAAGAGTGAAAGAGATAGATAGAGAGAGACAGACAGAGAGAGAAGAAGGAAAAATAAAGGAGGACTAGAAGAGAGAGAGAGAGAGCGGGAGAGAAAGAGTGGCATAAAGGGAGGGTATCCCTCTTACTTACCACTTCATACCTCTCAGCTTTCTAAGGGGCTGTTTCAAATGTGTGTCTCCTCATCTCTCTCACTCCTCCGCTCTCTCTCTCTCTCTTTCTCTCTCCTCCTCATCTTTGATGGGAGTATTTACTTGTGAATAATTTAACAGTGCTGAGAGTTGTGCAGAAAAGCACTGCCGAATCAAATGCCCCCATTCCTGAAAAGGTTTTTTTAAAATGAAACCTTTACACAAGAAGGAGAGAGAGGTAGTTTAAAAATCACGAAGCCATGATATGCCACTCAGAAAATGGGATACTGTCATCCCTGGTGTTTAGCAAAGTTTAGAGCAAGTCGAATTTGCCCTTCTTATCGGGCCGACGCATGTTTAATCCCTACTAGAGCAGACACAAAATGAGGTCAGTGGAAGTGGAGTAGTGGAAGCACTTAGCCAGGCCTTCCTGGCTCCCTGCTCCCGTACATCCATCCACATAGTTACATAATCATCATCATCATCATCCTCATCATTATCATCATCATTGTCGTCATTCTCAGCCTCGTTAGTGCAACCTTCAGTGACTCGCATAATCACGGGGGGATCATCATTAATTCATAAAGATCAATTATTTCTGCCGCTCGCCATTAGAGTACCCCTGTGCACGAGGGTCAGGAAGATTTGGGTCAGAAGCCCATGAATATGAGAAGGCAGCTTAAGTGTAACATGGACCAGGGCTTTGGTTGTGTTTAACGCAAACAGTGCTGAATCGTGGTTGGTTTGCACCTTCCTCTTTCATGTTACTCTCACTAACATCTGCCAATACACGTGAATGGGGAGTTAAGCGTCAAATCATGTGCACATATCAGGAAAGTTGTCAAAGCTAATGTTTGAAGGGAGGATTCTTTTACATGGAGATGGACTGTCACAGTGTGGATGGTTTAATCACAGATGAATTGTGAATATATTGCATTTACCTAGCGCCTATCTCCAAATTGCTTCAGTGTGTTCTTTACATTCACCCAATCACACACATACACTGATGGGAAACACATACACTGATGGGAAAGGCACCAACTTGCATGTCAGAGGCAAGGTGGGATCCAGTATCTTGCTCAAGGACACTTCAACAGGGTCAGAAGATTCTGGAACCCTCCAATTGTTGAGTGTCTCCTCCTCAGCAACACAATGGAATGCAAATGCATGTTTTTTTCACCTATATGATTCATTAACCTTAATTTGAAGACTTTACATAATTGTATTGCGCTTTCCCCTCATTAAGATAAGTAACAGAAAATGGCATTCACTATTAAACATGGAAGTAATGGACTACATCTGAATACCTAAATATGTAATGAAATAAAAACCAATCTTAGTTAATTATTGAGCTCTCCTAAGTGACAGTTGTGGTATCCCTGTCTGCCAAAGGAGGGGGGCGGATTGTGTATGTGTGTGTGTGTGTGAAGGGGGGTGTGAGCGCAAATGTGTGAGTAAGTGAATGCTGGCAGAGGGTTAATACAGCCCTACACACACACTTCAGGATTTATAAATAATTGTCCTAAAGGAAATATCATATGTGTACATCCTGTTATCTGAGTCTGATTCCATTTTAAATTCATGCTATTGCATAATTCATAATTCATAGAAGGACAATTTAGTGAATAGTGTGATGACTTTATTGTATAATAATGAAAAAAAACTCATTAGGTTGTTGGGTTGCATATTGTATTACTGTCCCATTACTACAAAACAGTCTCATTACATTTGGTCTCATTTTATTATTGGGAGGAAAAAAGTACATTATTGGTGGCAAAGATGGCATATTGGGCTTATCCAGGCTTGCTGATTCAGTGTGTGAAATGTGTAAATTTGAGCAAAATTGAGATCGTAGCTGAAAAAAAGGCTGGAGATGGAGAGTCTAAATGAGCCCCAAGCCACGTGGGGACTCAGTGGTCTGACTTGGGATAAAATACTGCACCGTCGCACAGAGAGGGATGATGTGCCACAAGTAATATGTCTGTTCAATGGACACAGTCACAATGTCACGCCATTGTGTGAAATGTAATAGAGTAAATGTAATTTGGAGATCATGTTGATTCCTGGGGGTGTGTGGTAAAAAAAAAAAGTTTGTGCTGAGTTGAGCTTGGATATCTAAGGCACACTGTGGTGACAGTACCCAGCTTTTGGGTTGGGAGGTGGTGAGGTGGTCCAGAGGTGGGTGGACAACATCACTATCTATCCCAGACAGCTGTGACTGCTGGGCTACCCAGCTTGGGTTGCAACAAAGCAACCAGACAGACGTGACTGGAAAAGTAGACTCAATGCTAGATGTGTACAAGTATAAAATATGTATTGCTTGACACTCCCTAAAATGAAGCTAGAATCTGTTTAATTTGAAATGTATAACCTTGTTAACTGGAATGAATGTAAATGTAGCTCTAGAAGCTAGTGTTAGCCCACACAAATTGTTTGTTGTACTGTGAGAGGATTCGAAACTGCAAGCAGTGACATTTTTTGATGTCTCATTAGCTGTTTTTACATGTTACAGCAATTTTTAAATTGTTTTTTTTTTGCATCATTATGGTAAAACATTGTGATGTGAAATGCTGTACAGACAGTTTTTCACCTTCAAACACACACACACACAGACAGACCCAGAACTGAATTAACAGTTTTATTATTCATTCAAGCAGTCCCAAAGAGCTGAACCAGAGAGGACCCTGGGAAATCACTTTGTTTCATCATTCTCTGTCTGCTGACAAGTAGCAGGATTACACTGAATACATCCCAATACATTCCATCTCCAAAACATTATCACCCTCCCCATATGTCTGTCCATCTGTCTGGCTGTGTGTCTGTCCCCCGCACCACACACACACACACACACACATATGCAGGCAGGCATGCACACTCTGGCTGCAGTGCAGCAGGAAATTGTGGGCCAAGGACACTACTTTTCTCACATTACATGCAGTTGGTACGTTTAGCTTCTCTCCTACACACATACACATACATACCACTGGCATGCACACAAACACACACATACACACAAACAAACAAACAAGCAAACAAGCTACCAAACCATAGTCGTGATATAAATAAGCCTGTCAGTTTGAAATATTAAAGGCTCAGCAGGCTGTCATCCCTCTGGCATTTCTCTTGAAGCCTCCTCTGCCCTGCACTCAGCACACTGAATACACAGAGAGAACCTGTCACATGTAAGGAGGGAAACACATGACACTTGACTCTTAACCACCAATGTGACCCCGTGAGGCTGGTCTGCGTGAGTGAATCACATCACTTCAATGAGATCTGATAGACTGATTGAACTAGATTGAAAACGATTGATCTAGATTGAAAAATTATATGTTTCATATCTACCCGTCAGATAACTGGGGTCTTTTCTATTCTCTCACCTGTGGTTGAGAGCTTGAATACCATTTTCTGATATTCACTGGGGGACATTGTATTGGAGATTGTGATGTATACAGATTACTGTTTGGTAATTAGATGTGGTAGAGGTCTCTTATTAATTAATGTTATAATAAATAGAAAGAACTACCTCTCTGGTTCTCTCTCATACTATTGCCTTCAGAGCTCTGGATAGCTAACGATGTTTAATAATAAAGATTGATTAGTGTTTCATAACTCTGCCAGTCTGCACTTGAAGTTACTTGATTACGTATTTTAGGACTTCATTGTGTGTACTTGACAGGGGTCTCATGAAAACCACTCTGTCATTCTTCTTCAAGTGATTTAATGTGTCAAATGTAGTCTAAATTATGTCCCCTGCCATGCCAAAATGAGTGGGATGTTGATGTGTGTATGAATTTGCTTGAATTCAAGTAACTAGAGACAGATGCTACAGATAAAAACATGCTATTAGAAGTCCGACAATGAAAAATGTGACCACTAATAGTGATGGCTGTGTTGAAATGGAGCAGTCACGTGTTTTTCGTGACATGCACTGCATTATTGTATGCTGTCATGTTGTGTTGTGTCGGGCTGGGGGGTGAGGGAGATGAAATCAAGCATGTGTGAGGAACCGACCTGGTGCACTGGTCTTAGATATTGTGGAAGAAGAACTGAAGCCCCAAAAATAGTGAGGGATTTTATTTTTACAGAAATATTTATAAATAAAGAAAATAACTCAAAATTCAAATATCAACTAATTCGTCAAGGTAACTGTAATACACACCGAAGAGGTGGCAAGGTTCATAGTATAGCCTCACAGCAAGCAAGTATATCCACCCCCACTCACCCAATGTAGAATGAGACACCCTTTAAATAACCAGACCCATCAGCTCAAATTGACCCAATCACCTTAGTCAGGCTATACCACAAGGCTGGGGGAGGACAGGCAATAATCACAGGAATAATGCAGTTTTACACTTACAAAATTAACAAGATATTACGATAGCACCATCATTTGATCCAAATACAAGGTTAAACTAAATCCACATATTTCCTACTACCCAAATGGCAATATACAGAATAACCATAGTGGGTTAACCTGCGCCCTCTGTCCCGGGACGGGTAGAAATACAAGCTTATAGCGGCGCTCTTCCGCAACCCTCATGTTGGTTCAGGGGAGCAGGAACTGTGAGTATTCATATGTTTGTTAACCTGAGTTTTATACAGAAACTAGGGAGAAGATAAGACATGAAATAGTGGGTACCGCACTACCTGTCAAAGATGTTACGTGGGGAAATGTTATTAACGGAGCAAAATGAGTTATAAATGTTTAGCATGAAATCCCGATGTATCCGCGACCCAAACACAACCACGTTAATGGCGCAAGTCGCACGCCAACCTCCCTTACAAACCCAGTCCAAAATACACAAGAACCCATCACCAAAACATGCAATTCATGAAGCACAAGTAGAAACATAAAGTCCGTTTTCCAGTGTGTGTGTGTGTGTGTGTGTGAATGCGGGTGTGCGCGTGTGACTTCATAAAGTCTCTCTCCCTCTCCTTCCTGCTATCGCGGGCAACGCCAAAGGTGAGAAGGGGGTTACTTTCTCACAGCATGTGTGTTGCATTTAGTTGGACAGCTACCACTGAACAGCACTCATGAAGCACATTCACAGTTAATTTTTAAGATGCAGACATCAGCCATATCAAGCCTTAACATGCAGTGGCATGTATTTTCAAATTGAGTTTACTGTATGACTAAGTATAAACACATAACACATGTGTACTACATATTACAAAATTAACCAACATTAGAATTTACCAGTATTTGTACCTATAGTCATTTATTTATTAGTTGCAACATCAACAAAAGTTGCAAGTTAAATACCCATAATTGGTCAATGAAAAAAGAGAAAAAGATTTCACATGTAATCTACCAATCAGATTAGCTAGATTACATGTTACAAGAGTTACAAGTTAAATGCCCATAATTGGTCAATGAAAAAAGAGAAAAAGATTTCACATGTAATCTAGCAATCAGATTATCAGCAGTGGTGTGGTGAGATTACAGACGCTGTGGGTTCCCTGCTATCAGTTAACCCTCTTGTTGTGTTCTGGTCAATGTGACCAAAATCACCTTTTTTCCCTCTCTAAAATGCACTTAATCTAATTGGATCATCATGGGACTCCATGACTTTGTTCATGCAGGCTATCTGAATACATAACACAAAAAATCATTTTCATATAAAACATATTGGATGTTTTATTCAACTTTATTACACCTCTACCGGTCAAAAATGACTGGACCTATAGCCATAATTAGTACACAAAAGTTTTAAACATTGAAGAGAGCATCCGTTGATTAAGATGTCTGTCACATGTTATGATAATCCTATGTGTTATGTCAAGTTAAAAATGCTCCGGTCATTTCTAACTGGAACACCAAAGTTGTAACCATTAAACAGACACAACAGGAGGGTTAAAGCAACATGTGTAACTTTTCACCACTATCTGAGGCAGTGTTTTTATTAGACAATTTGTTTTGGTACCATCTCCAAATTCATTGGTGTAACATATAGTCATCTGAAGGGTAGATAAACACAAGTTTTATTCGCACTAGCCAACTACTGTGTAGTTCTGGGTGGAACTACACCCAGAAAATCTAGTTGCAGCATGACATTGCTAACTGCCTTGCCATTAAACATCAATTAGCATGTTCTAGCAGTGCCAATTAGAAAATATTTGCAAGGTTTTGGGTGCCTTTTACGTAGCTAGTTCACTAGTTTTACAGCAAAAACTGCATGGTGTTGCTTTAGTAGTGTACCTATCTACTCTCTCTCAGTCTATGTCCCATATGTCAAGCTCTCCTTCAAACCCTAGATTAATAACACACTCAAGTTTTTCTGCTCTTTCATTTGTCCCTTTTCTCTGTGTTAACCCTTCTTCAGAAACTCTCAGACAGACACATAAACACAGATACACACATAAAGACACACACACACACACATATATGCAATATTGATCTCTGTTTGCCAGATGAGCAGAGTGGTTTCTTTCTCCTCTGCTCTCATCTCATATTTATTTGGGTGACGACGTGACACCTTAATTACTGAGCAGCAGGAGGAGAGTGGGCCACGGCTCAGAAGCTTAACTCGATCATATAAAAAAAGGAGAAAAAAGAGACTATGACAGCCAAAAAGAGAGAGAGAGTAAGACTGCTCCTTAGACATTCCTTAAATGAGCCTTATCTTGTCTGGAGAGCCACTGCTACTTGACGGTGCTCCACTAAAAATGTTTTATGTGGCTCCTTACACAAGCGACCGTGACAAAATGAGATACAGGTGAGTTGAACGAGGCCAGGCTGCACAGAGCCACTTCCTGCAGAGGAAGTGCAGCACAAAACGTGTAAAAACAATTACAGCTGTCACACACATACATAAACCCAGAAATATTGCACGCACAGAAATGTACACACTTTCAAACACAGATTTACACTGATACATACATGCGCACACACACACTCTGGTATACACACATACACACATATACAAACATACACACACACACACACACACACACACACAACACAATCACGCACACTTGCAGCAAAAGTGTGGAAAATCTGTCTGTCCGCAGCCCCTAAATCTCCATCAATAATAAAGCTTTAAAAGCTTTCAAAGTGGCCAATTCCATCTCCTATCTGCGTCGGCTGGCTGCTTTCTTATTTAGGCATCTGACAATGTCATTTGTCATTTGAAAGCATCTGTGCGACTCATGCTGAGGCAGACAAACGCTCTGACTGAAAGGAGAAAATGGGGGGAAAAGGAGGGAGGGTCGAGTGGGAAGCTGCCATTTAAAAGGTACAGCAAGTCAGGGGGTCATCACTTAAAAATGTCACTAAAGGAGATGGGTGTGAATGTGTGTGTGTGTGTGTGTGTGTGTGTGTGTGTGTGTGTGGGTGGGTAGTTCAAGTTCGGAGAAGCCTTACTAGGATGACAATGAAACTGATGTGCTTTGAGCTCAGGAGAGAAGTAAGGGACTTCAAAAGCAGGAGGCTCTTCAGGGATCTACAGGGATGTTTAAAGGACAAATCCTACACCCCAAAAGTTAAAAAAGACCAGCATGCACAGGCCATGATTATGAAGCTGTGTGTATATGTGTTTGTGTGTGTGTGCGTGAGTGCCTAAATTCAAGGGAACATTCAAAACACATACTTAAATGATTGACGCATTGCATCGTACTGAGTACAATCAGGCATTAGCAAGAAAAAAATGGGTGCCTTCTGGATGTGTGCCAGAGAGAGAACTTAGTAACTGCATGGCTGCATGGCATACATCAGAGCCCTCAAGTCATCGAATCAAACACCTGACCCCTTCCAAATGCAGCCGACCGCCTGGCCTGGAACTGAGGATTAAAGTCTTGAATTTCGCTCAAGGGTGTAATATATCCCAGATGGTAGCCTCATCCTTGGTACAGGATCTGATACGGATCCGGGCCTCAGTCGGCCCACACCTGCTCCGTCTCGGCGCTGGACCCGTTCCACTGTGAGTCTGCCATTAGGGATGGCATTATAGGCCACAGCTTTAATGGATAGCCATTAAATTACAGATCATGGCTGGGAAACCCAGCCACCGGTTCAGATGCCGCATCTGCGACAGCTATGCTAATGTGTGCGCAAGCCCCGCTGATGAGCTTTTGAGATGCCCCATAGCACACGGGGAGCAAAATACTAAGAGCTTAGCGCTCGACGAACGGCACATCTTGAAAGTTGTAATACACGTCACGACTTGGACTGCCACACAGCTTAGCACATCAAAGGGCTCCACAACTCGGCGAGACTCAAAATTCGGTGAGTTATTTGTCCCCGGTGCTAGGAAATGAGAGCTTGAGAGAGAGAGTTAAATGTGTGAAGAGAAAGAGAGAGAGAGAGAAAAAAAAGAGACGGTTTTGGGAGACGTCATTTTTAGTCCCCAGTCAAGCAAAGTTTGAACCAACGCTAACTTCCTTGTACTTTGTGATGTAATTGGCAGACATAATGTTGTTGTCCTTGGAGGCGCTGCAGTAAGGAGTGAACCGTAAAGCTCACTCTGTATGAGGAGTCATCATGACCACCCTGCTTCTCTTACAGCAACAAACCCTCCAACACATCCCAGGAGGGTCACTCTGCAATGTGATTGCCCTGGGCACTGTGATGAGGGGGTGGGTTAGTCCATTTCAGGAGCCTTTCTTTCTCCCCTCTCATTTTACATGTACACACACTCATGCTCACATATATGCACACACTGTCACACAAGTGCACACAGACACACTGACTTTGCTCAGTAAGGGGCGTATAAGGTGATAGTACACCAGGAACAGTTATTCTCAATCAAAAAAATGTAATTAGGACTTATTTGGACACTATTAGGCACTTGTAGTTGTGGGTTTTTATGAATAGACCATTTTTTCTAAATATTTTAGAAGGAGAATAACTTCCTGTTGTACTACTGCCTTATAAGCCCCATACTAACCAAGGCATATTAAAATCATAATTCATGTACAGCAACTTACTAAGAAATAAAGTTTATATTGGAGAAATTCTTAGTGAATGGTCTATTATGGATTGAATAAGGTCATGCAGAATAATTCAATTCAATTCAATTCAATTTTATTTATATAGCACCTTTTACAATAGTATTGTCTCGTGGCGCTTCACAGAAGGAGCACCCAAGAGCAACAGGGGCAAAGAAAAACTTTCTTATGTTCAGTTAATCTAGGAAGAAACCTAGGGCGGATCCTTGACTCAAGGGGGTAACCCAATTGCCAGGGGTCATGCAGAAAAAATACAATCAGTAGTAACCATGACAGACTACAAGTTGCCTATGGTTTTAGCTAAGGTTCATAATAGAGTATTTTCCCACTTTCCATTACATGGTGGTCAGTCTATAGGTGGTTATCAGGAATTATGGCTGGACAATGTAGCAGTGGCCAGACATAGTGTCAAACTCAAAGGAGTGAGATGGGTCATGGGGGTAACAGTAAGGGTCTTTTGACATAATTTGACAGTGCCATTGTGAGGGGGGGTCAATCACAAAGCCTCAAGGAAGGGGGGTCGGGCCTAGCATGGGCGTCCAGGAAGTGCCTCTATGATGGAGAGTCAGTCCTGACATGGGCCTCCCGTAGTGTTGGTTGTAGTCCACTCAGGAGGGGAGGGTGAGAGGAGTCCACTGGAATGAGGCAGGGATGACACTCAGCAGAGATAATTGTGGACAGAGGAAGAAAGTGGATTAGGCCAGGCTCACACATCAGAGAGCAAATGTGTAATTTGGGGATACATATATGAGAGAGAGAGAGAGAGAGAGTTGTACGGCATGACACCTGAAGCTTTTGTGGTGGCACTAGGCTATAGCAGCATACCTAAGGTATGATTCATGGCAACCCAGCACCACTTTATTTTAGAAAATAAGTCCATTCCCTCACTATCTTGGATGGGGTCCTTGTTCCATTATTTGTAAATACACAGACTTTGTTACTACATAATAGGTGAATTTAACTTGAAACTAACAAAATGTATATTTCCTCTAAAAGACATTAATCATGACCAAAGTGGGTGAAAATAACACATGCAGGGCCATAAACCAGTCATATTCACACACACAGTGGTAGTCCTATGGGTTACTGGAATATTAAGTCATGGGTTAAAGCAATAGGCCTGCATTAGTGGCTGGTTCACAAATTCAGTCTATGCTGTACCAGATTGTCTTGTTCTTATTCCTACTGACAACACTCAACAACCTCGAACAACAGGGCTATGGGTTTTATTAATCCAGAGGGTTAGGGTAAGGTTATGGGCTAAAGAATTAGTCTGATATTGAGAGAGTTTGGATAAAGGTAAGTGTAGGTAAAGTTTAGGGTAAGGTAGAGGGAAAGGTTAGTCTTGTCTTGAGGGTTAGGGTTTAGGGTATGAGATGAGGGTTAGGGTAGGTAATGTTTAGGTTAAGGCAGAGGGGAAGGTTAGTGTTTTGAGGGTTAGGGTACGGGATAAGGGTTAGGCTGAGGTCCGGATAAGGGTCAAGGTTAGTCTAGACTTAAAGTAAAGCGTAGTCTAGCCCTGAGGGTCCACTCTACATTACTCACCTTCTTCCCAAGGCCACAGCCACCATCTGCTGCTAGATTCTATCAGACTGGGGGTAAGTTAGTGCTTATGACACCAGCATCTCTCTACACACACACACTCACACACAGATAGAGAGAGAGAGAAAGAAAGTGACATAGCACAGGTAAGAGAGAGAGATAGGAGGGATTGAGGTGCGATTGAGAGAGAGAGAGCAAAAGAGAGAGCGAGAAAGAAAGAGAGCGAGAGAGAGAGACGGTGGGAAGATGGATGAGGGGAGAAAGGGAGCGTCAGGTGTAAAAGTGTGGACGTCGGGTGTGTGCGGAGATAAGCGCGTCACAGCTCTTCCCTCTGTGTGATGGAGTGCAGGAAACAGGCTCTTAAATCACGGCCGCTATCTGATCCTGGAACAGCCTAGCGTGCTAATGGCCCTCAGAGTGGAGCACAGTCTCAGACACCAGTGAATATCCCTCTAAACAACAAAGGCTGACAGCCATAGAAAGCTGATTTCAAAGACACTTTTTGTATCAACTTGTTAGCCATTTTTGCTGCAGACGCTACTGGATGTTTAGACAGATGATACCACTGGAATTAGAAATATAATCCTTTCATCTTGTTAAAGCCATATAAAAACATCCAGCCATTCCTTTGAAATATTATGCACGCATGCAGTATCATCACAATGCAAAGTTGTCATTAAAAGAAACAAATTGCTCACATTAATAGATATTTTGAATCATTACCAACACTTGTACAGTTTGTTAAAAATGCCATTGGACAGTACATGCTCTTGTTTCAAAGCACTTTGAAGACGCTCCTTTGAGGACAGATGTGAGTAAATGAAAGTCTGTTTAGTTTTCGCATTCATTCATGATGCAGCCAGAGAAAGGCGAACATTTATGTGTTTTCAAAGGGACTTTGGTCTGGTCTCCAACAGTCTCTTTCAGTGAAGCGTCCCACCATTGTCTCTCTCTGTCGTGCGGTGAAACTGCTTTTTATTCCGGGAGGACGGCAGAGCCGTTGGCAGAAAAGAGCGATAGGAAACTACCAGCTTGCACTTAATGGGAACTTCTCGAGCTGACAAGGGCATTCGCTTTTAATGGAGGGAAAAAAACCACTATTACACTTATCACACCAGAAAAGATAGGAGAAGGAGGAGGAGGAGGAAGAGGGGAGAACGTGACAGAAAATGGAGGAAAGTTAAACTGTGTAAATGAAAGTGTTTTGCTTGTCATCCCTCTCTCTCTCTTTCTTTCTCTCTCTCTCTGGCCTGGGGGAGATGCAGCTCACTGACCAATTAAGGGAATAATTTAGGAAGGCAAGTCATTTTAAATACCTGTTTAAGACAAGCCTCTATTGCCCCACATTGGTGTGTGTGTGAGCGAGTGTGCGCAGCAGAGAAGGTTTTGATTAAAATGACCTCGCCTCAGACTGTGTTTACATAGCCCTTGAGGCCCATTCCTCTATACAGTGCTGGTTTGTGTGTGTGTGTGTGTGTGTGTGTGAGAGAGAGAGAGAGAGTATTTCTCGAGGCATTTTCGACTCGAGTGCAAAAGGCTGGCACAGTCACACCCTCTGCAGTGTAATTCTGCCTCTGTCACTGAAGACTCCATTTGTTTTTTAAACTTGTTGACAGAGAGTAAGTAGGTGCAAAAAAGAGAGAGCGGTTATGCTCCCTGGCATAACCACTTAAACCACTGTCTGCCCCACTCCATGCTTCCCTTCTTCCTCTATCTTCTTTCTCTTTTCTTTTATCTCCCTTTCACCTGACAGACAATCCTAACCCCCAGGAAAAAAAGAAACATTCACAAACAATTATTTTCAAATGCAAGCATCTTTCACAAGAGCAAACGAAAGTATCTGCTGAAACACACACACCCACTTCAATCTGCAAATGGCTAAAAGACATAACTTATACCAAATAATCTTTTTTTTTTCTTTGCTTGGCTGGCCACTGTGAATATCACATCAATCTGTCCTAGTTAATCCATCTGTATTGATTGCAGCAACAACCCAATCTCCCCCAACCCCAACAAAATCAGTGTCGGGCAGCAGTTGGCTACAGTCAATATGAATCCTGTTTTACCCACAATGAGGAGGATACTGTCTGTCTGACAAATAAACTCTTAATGCCCTTTGCTATGGATGATATGCTCCTGCATTTTTCTTGGCCGCTGCCTAATGCATGATAAAACAGTATGCTGAGGGCATGGCATGCTTTCTGCTCTGTCAGCATATTGCTGATGAGTCAGATCTGCTCCCCATACCAGTAAGGTCCTTCACTAAGGTCATTACAGAGATGCATTCAACTCAGCACTCACATTGGCAGTTCAGTCCACCCACCCAAACACACACACACAGGTATGGATAGAGCAGCGAATTATGGCTTTCAGTGGGTTATCTGCTTACAATAAAGTCGTTTCCGCTTGCAATCAGGTCTTATCACTTTGAACATCCACCACTTGACACATTTTATCAACCAAGCATTAAATCATTGATAAGCTATATTAGATGTGCAAATGCTGGTTTGGAATGGCAACCTGAAGTCTAGCCAGTCATTTGAAGCAATAGGCCGGCAGACATCGATTGTAGGCTGTATGTCTGCATGGGCACGAGCCAAACATTCGTGCAAAGAGAAAATTACATTGGTAGCTGCCTTACAGGGTTTGAGATTTCTTTGTGTTTTTAGCCCCATGGCTTTCAATGGGTGAGCCCAGGGAACTTCGGTAGACGTGTTCAGAAAGCAAATTTTAAAACACTTAGAAGGTTCGACATTGCATGACACTTTGTAGTCTTATCAGGGTCTCTACACAGTAACTCGAGCAGAGAGAACTTTGTTGGCGTACAGAGTTTATTACAATTTATGTTTCTGATGGCAGCACAGTTTTGCAACTTCATCTCGCTGCTATCTTGAAGTAAAAGTTAGAATAAAAGTCCATCTCTGAAACTGAAATTATTATTATATGTCATTAATGAAAAATGACATATTGTTTATACATTTCTATGGAACTAAGCTTCAAGAGCTCTGCGCATTTATTCTCTACTGAATTCACGTTAAATCGATATCATGTTCAGTGATGGACTTTTATTCTAACTTTTACTTCAAGATGACGAAGAGAGGAAGTTGCAAAACAGGAAATGCGCTGTCCTCAGAAACATACGTTTTACTTAACTTTGTGTGCACCAACAAAGTTCTCTCTGATTGAGTTCATGTGTAGAGACCCTGATAATACTTTGTATAAAGTGTCATGCAATGTCGACCTAAGTCGAATCTAAGTGTTTCGTTTTTTGAACGCATCTGCCAAAATGCCCTGGGTTCACCCATTGAAAGCCATGGAGCTGAAAGCACAAACTCTGTAAGACAGCTATCAATGTAATTTTCTCTTTACATGAGTGTTTGACTCGTGGCCATGCAGACATACAGCCTACAATCGATGTCTGCCAGTGTATTGCTGTCCATCTCTACTGTAAAATGTATAATGCTTAATTAACATGCACATATGGGCCTGTAAGAAATCTCTTGAGATGGTGTTCTAGAGCTGAGACACACTTGTTAGCTCACTGCTGAAATTCAAGCTTTGCTTGTATCTGTCTCCCTCTAAAGTCATTCTCACTTCCCTGAATGCCAATATCTCCACCTTAATAATGCACAAACACCCACAAATATATTTGATTACAGTCACACAAGACTGCTACTTGTGTTTGATACAACTGGATGCAGTCGGATAGTCGGAGTATATTTTGCAGCATTAGTTAAGGAGGAAGGTCAGCTTTTATTAGGTTTCCGGTGAAGTCGCTGCCCGGACTGCCTGTAACTTTTGCATTATTGAGAGGACGGATCCCTGACCGCTAAGTCCCTCTGAACCAATGCCAACTGCAGTCCTAATTTACTTCCTGGACCAAGACCCTGAGTTCTGATAAGATTGAGATGCTCTCTGGAAAAGAAAAACAAGCCTCAGAAAACAACCAGTACTTTAGGGCTGTGTGATCGGATTAGGATCTTCCAATAAAGTTTGCCATTTTTTTTTACAAAACAATCACTTAGGCTTTCTTCAGTCTTATATTTTAAGTGTTTCACAGCTGAGAGGCAGTCGTTATATTTTTTCTCTCAGCTGATGAATAAATCAAAGTAACCAAATCCAACCAAATTTAACCAAATTTCCACACCTTTTTGTCTCTCTAATAGAGACTAAAATTGGCCTAGAGGGAAAGACATGAGAACAAATTTCTTGCCATCCTGATTATTCATTGTAAGTTTCTTAATGGAAGGGGATTTTGCATGGAGTATGTCACAAGGGATCAAAGCTTGCTTTTTGAAGCGTTTTAACTTTGCTTACACAAATACTGGTATTGATGCTATTTGAGGACTCATAATATTGGGACAAATATGAGGCCCCAGTTTAAATAAAAGTTTTCCCTTTCCTGTTTCGCTGGTCATATGCTATCTGCGGGCTACCCGTCAACTGAAAAAACTGACTTTGTTAACAATATCAAAGGCACTCACTTTACACATCAAATGATTTATAAAATGAGGTACAGAGGAAAATGTAAATGTCTGCTCCCTCCTTCACAAAAAGAGAAATAGGAAACACAGCTTTGGTTGACCGGTTTTATTTGGTCGGCTTTATCGAAGACAATGTTCAAACGCAAAACATGGAAATGTCCTCATGGTAGACTAAAACCAGTTATGACAATATATTCATTCCTGCCATTCCAAATTCTTCAATAATAATCATATTAATAATAATAATAATAATAATAGTGTTTACCATTTAATAACATTATTTGACATATAAAAAGGAGACAGTGGGGTTGTGGGACGGAGATGCTTAAGACACAGGAATGAAGCTGGAGTGTGTCCTCAGTGAGTCAAGGCTGGTTAGGAACCTTCCAGATACTTCCAGCACACATACACACATGCATGCGTGCACACGCACCCTCACACACATGCATACACACACACACCCACACACACACACGCACACACACCCACACACACAGTATTTCTGGTATACAAGCATTTCACCTTTTTATAGGCACCATATTTTGAACTACACATACAAACACACATAAACACACGTACACAGAGAAAAAAAACCATTTGAAATCACTTTTAAGAGAGCACAAAATGGCAGTGAAAAAAACAAAATTAAGAGCAAGTGGGTAAAGGATAAGCTGGCAGGTGAGATGGCATGATTGAAATATTATGGTAGCAGAGAAGAAGGAAAAAAGAAAACATTTGGCTACAGAGGAGTGCAGTCAATGTCCACAGAGAAAGAGAAACAGCATAGAGGGCGGAGAGGGAAAGAGAAAAAAGTTCTTCTTGGTACTTCACAATTCATGAATGTATATCATTTTTTTCCTCAAGATAGTAAGTTCTCAGCTTTTTTTAAACCATTGTTTTAAATATTTTTTTTTTGTTGTTGATGAGATCACAATTTTCCCTTCATTGAACCGGAGGCTTGGAGAGTCAGTCAGTGAGCTCGGCTCTGGAAGTTCATTTCATTAACAGTTCATTCTGGAAAAGTCTTCTTTGTCACCCGAGCCTTTTCTCTTTTGCTCTTCCCAGTCTTTCTTTCAGTATTTCTTTCACTCTCTCTCTCTTCATCTTCATCAATGTTTCCATCTCAACCCTGACAAGAGGGAGGAGAGGCAGGGTGGCGAGGGCACAGAATCCAGGAGGAGTGTGACTATTACCCTGTGAAATCACCCTCTTCATCTACACACACACACACACACACACAACTCCTCATCCAAACACACAAACACAAAGTGCATTCCCCTTCTGAAGGGTTTGGATTTTTTTGTTCTTCTACTTTCATATCAAGCAAAGAGAGAGAGAGAGAGAGCAACAGTACCTCTCCTCTTCCGCTTATTCTATCCATCTCATAGTCTATTTTTTTCTCTTATCTCTCACTCTTTCTCTCTCTCGCTCTATCTCTCCCTTGCCATATCTCTCTACTGATTGAGGAGCTTGTCTGCTTCAGGGTAGGTGGGGTACTTGACCGTCTCGATCTTCTCCTTGACCTTATAGGAGGGGTAGAGGCCGGTGCGGCCCGTCTTGCGGTTGATGCCTTTGGAGTAGCCGTCCCAGTGGTTCCCTGCCACGCCGATCACGTCGCCGGGCTCCAGTGGGATCTCGTCGCCGCCGCGTGGCTCGTGGTTATAGATGGCGATCTGGTTGTGGGCGTTCTGCCCACCAAAGTAGTAGATGTCATCCAGCGAGTGGAAGTAGGCGGAGGCGTCCGGGTGCAGTGTCTGCATGATCTCGTAGGCCACGCGGCACACCTGTGGGAGTTGCCATGGTAACACACACACACATACATATGTATTAGTGGATGCAAAAGGACTTTGGAAGGGAGAGGTGAAAACAAGAGAAAGAATGCCTGCTTGTGGCCTTATTCTTCCCTTTGAAAACCCTAATGGCTGGGATAATTACTCAGGCTTGAAGGTTTTTTTTTAGATTGCACAGGTGTTCCAAAACACAGCATCTGGCTTTTCACAACAATTTGTTCCACAGTTTTCTGCAGTTTTACAGCTTTTCTAAATATCTCAAGAAGCATTTTAGCCCTCACTCCAATCAGACATCTGGTATTTCTGGTGAATATCTCTGCAGATAATTGCAGTAGTACCTGGAAAGTGTTTTTTTGGAGGTGAAATTAGCAAGAAACTTTCAATTTAATTGTTTTTAAAAGAACTCTAGAAAGTTCCACAGAGATGCACTACTATTATATACAGGGGTTAGTGTTTTAAAAGCTCACCTGTGAGGAGAAGGTGCAGACCAGGAAGTTGGTTTGCGACAGGAAGTGGATGTCTAGGATGACACCTCGGAGGGAATTCTCAGTGTAACGGTTGTGTAGGCCGGCTGACCATGAGATTGAATTATCACTGATGAACTCATAGTCTGGGTACCTGCCACAGCATGGCAACACACAGAGTCAATCTCAGTTCTAGGTTAGATTCATAGCCATAAGGATCATCTTTTTCCAGCAGCAGATGTAAAAAATGTATAGCAAAATGTATAGCACCACGAACATGAAAAGATAAACAATGTCCCATTCTCCACATACACAGCCTCACATATAACATACAACATAACATACAACTACATCCCTCCCTCACATATATCTCCTTCCACATATATTTCCATTTTACACATCACAAACAACTTGTACTAGTAAAAGTCAATTTGTTCATACTAAGTACATTCATAATACATTTATGTATGCCTTACTAATGTAGCATCTAGCACATTAGGAATGCATTGATGTTGACTATATACACATGCCTATTGCCATTGTCTTAAATTGTGTACTCACTTTTAAACAATACATGACAATATGTTTGATATATTACTTTTTGTAGATACAGTGTCTTAGGACAAGGGCTATTGGGCATTGTGTGAATAATCTGCCATTCATGAAACCTCAAGAGGACATCTACATGTTTTAGATGTGAGGTGATTTTTAAATGAACATAATAAAAACTTGCAAGATATGCATGAAGATGATGCATGTTTGATGTACTTTAACGCTGTAAATGTCATCGACTGTTTCTGGCCTTGTTTCTTTTAGCTGTCCTGTCTGTCTGTTGCAGTGCTTTCATCAGGTATGTTTTATGCATTGTCTCTTCCACATTAACATTCTCTCTTTTTCCCTCTGCCCTGCACAGTTAATTGTGGGTTCTAAATCTAGGAATATTTTTTTTTGTCATCTCTGAGAAACTGAATCCCTGTTACCATGCAGTAAAGTACTCAAGGCTCTAAAACACCACACATACAAACACATACACACACACACACACACTCACTTGGACTTGGCCTCCTGCAGCAGTGAGGGATCATCGGTGGCCAGGTAGACTCGTTTCTTGTCCACGTGCATGCGGCGGGCCAGCATCTGGAACTGGTCCTCCACGTGCTGCATGTACTCCTCAATGGGGTGGAACGCTGCCTCTGTACCCACTTTATCTGTTCGTCGGACATGCACCCTGATACACAACACACACACACACACACAGACATACATAGAAATTATATATGTGTATGATGTAAACACAATTCTGTGCTATGTTGTGAAGAATGCACACTGAATGTAAGATGAGTCAACATTTTAAAAGTAAAATTATTGGGCTTTGGCTTGCAGCAAAAAATATTAACAGATTTGTTAAGTGAGAATATGTCTGAGAGAGAGAGAGAGAGGAGAGAGTATGTGTATGTGTCTGTGTGTGTATGTGTGTGAAAGAAAGAGAGCGAGAGGGAGACAGACAGAGAGAGAAAAAGAGAGAGATGATACAGTATGAAGTTAACATCTTACAAAAGATTTGGCTGAATTGATAACAAGGGCAAGATTCAACAACCGTGTGTTTCAGTAAATTCAGTATTGTGGTCTGACTGCACAAGTTCTGTGTAAAAATGACTTCTGCCGACGCAAGCCCTTTTACATGAAACTCTTAAATGACTTTACATCAGTCAGACTGCCCACACCAGACCTCCCACTTCCATCTCCTCTGGTGTAAACCACTCCATTGAGATACAACATGTAATTTCTTGTTTGCACCACAGCAGAACAATTACTGAGCTGTACCTAAACATTGCAATTTTTCATGATTGCTTTCAAATCGCAGTCACCTCAAAATCCACGTTTTAAAATCAGTTAACTCACAGACCTAAATAGTTACACTCTACCCCAAATTACACATTCTGTGGGTCATGCAGCAAAAGCAAGTTTAAACAACACAATTTGTGGTAAGGTCCATGAGTACTTTGAATCAATCAAAACAAACATAAAACAACAACAAAATAAGCAGTTTCATCTTAGGTTTTGCTATATCAAATTTACCAAACTGCAAATTTTCTGTAAACATAAACTGTATTTTTTTCCTGAGGCATAATTGTCACTGCAACATGCAAGATCCACAAAAGCACCTATAGACAAATACACTGTACAATACAATGTACTTGACTACTGTAAAAGAAATAACGTTTAACATCTGTATCAATTTTTATTGATACAGAAGTTCCTTTTTCATCAAATCATGACTACTGTCACCATTACTTTATATGCTCCTGGCTTCTTTGACCCACACTTACAAACAGCAAAGGTGGCATCTTATATGCATGGTGAATGATTGTGTGTTGAAGAGGAGGTTTTGGAGGAGGGGATTTACACAGAGACACTGGAAACTCATATGTATGCAGAGAATATATTTTAAGCTGTGAATAGCTGTTTGTCATTTGCTCAAGCCAGTAATCCAATGGAGCCTGGAAACTTTCCATTAAAGCTGTGTCAGATGTTTTGAAAAGGGGTGTGAGAAATATGTGAAACCAATGAAAATGAATGGTGTTAACACAAACAGAAAGAATGGGTTCCAATGTGCTAAGTAAGTAAACCTGAAGATGATGTGGATCCCAGCATCTTGTCAATCAAGAAAAACTGTAATAAGGCATAATAAGACATGATCGGATCATTATGATTGACTGGTAAAGAATGACCTCATTGCCATCCACTAATTACTCAACTAATGTATGACATTTTCCTATATATATATATATTGCTATAATGATACAAATACACATCATATGTCCCTGTTTCTCACTGCACAGTTACTGCTGCATATGAAATGAGGAAGTTACATGTGTTTTTGAAGGGAGGCTGAGAAGTTTGATTGTGGGTATACTGTATAAAGAGTGTGTAAATGTAGAGCGTGTGTGTATCATTATGAAGTGAGATTAGGTTAGTGTGAGGTGTGTGTGTAAATAAGATTGATAATGTGCATCTTCGAATGACTCCCAGAAGACTGTGCAGAATGGTGTTTATTGTGATAAATGCAAAAGAGGAGGGGGGCTCATGTCACCAGCTCCACAGGGGCTCTGTCACACTCCCCACACATTCCACTCTTTCTTTCTTTCTTTCTTTCTCTCTGTCTTTCTTTCTTTCCTCCTTTCTTTCCTTCAGTCACCAAAACCACCCATTCTAAAGTCCTGTTTATATGCATTTTTCTGACTATGTGTTGGTGTAGTGTTGTGTGTGAAACCCAAACATGCACGCGCACACAAACACACACCAAAACACACACATGCACACACACA